>CM061233.1:78436332-78721023 GCA_030844895.1 Ambrosia x helenae
TTGTAAAACGGACAGGATTTCGGGATAAAATTGGTAGGTTTTGTAGGAATATGTTTATGATAGTTGACTGCTGGGATTGTGATGTTTCGTGATGTTTTCGGACCGTTTAGATGCTTTTTGGGTGCGTTTATGAAGTTCTGCAGCAAAGGGTCGAACCGTGGAACTCATTCGACCCTTCGTGGGGTCGAATGTGGCTCAAAAGGGTCGAATGTGGCTCAAAGGGTCGAACATGGCTCAAAAGTGTCGAACGTGGCTCAAAAGGGTCGAATGTGGCTCAAAAGGGTCGAATGTGTCTCAAATAGGTCGAAGGTGGCGTCAAATGGGTCGAATGTAGGTTGATTGCTGTGATTGGTGATGTTTCGTGATGTTTTCGACCGTTTAGATAGCGTTTTGGTGCGTTTTATGAAGTTTTGCCAGGAAAGGTCGAACGAGGAACTCATTCGACCCTTCGTGGGTTCGAATGTGGCTCAAAAGGGTCGAATGTGGCTCAAAAGGGTCGAACGTGACTCAAAAGGTCGAACGTGGCTCAAAAGGGTCGAATGTGCTCAAAAGGGTCGAATGTGGCTCAAATAGGTTGAAGGTGGCTCAATGGGTCGAATGTAGCACCATAGTGTCGAATGTGGGTGTCTGGGGTCGAATGTGGGTGCCTGGGGTCGAATTAACACGTGTTAGGGTTTGAATTAACATACGTTAAGGTCGAATAAAAATATGTTAGGGTCAAATAAACATGTGTTAGGTCAAATGAACGTGTGAATGGGTGAATGAACATCATGAGGGTCGAACCAAGGTCCATGGGTCCGAACCAGAAGCCCTTGGGGGCGAACCAAACACAAGAAACTCCCGATTCGACCTTACGACTTCGTATAATGGATTTTTGATGCAAACTATGTGTTTTATGCTTGAAAACTTATGTGTTAACCTTATGTGCATGACTAATTGATGTAATGGGTCACACAACGGATGTCGGGTCTGTCTGGTATGTCCGGTTAACGTTTAAACGCACTTTTTAACACACGTAGTCAAGATCTGGACAATCGGGGACTAGTTTAGCCTTCGTGTTAGTATCATCACACTTATGTAAACTCATTGATAGGTTTTCATTAGTTGGGATTATTATACACGTGTTGGATTTCTTACTATCAGAAGACCGCACTTTAAGGTGAGTTTCACGCCCCACTCTTTTACTGGTTTTTACATTTTCGAAGGAGAAAACATGTTGTATTCTTTAAACGTGTGTCAACTATGTTTTACATAAAAGGCTGTCAACTATGTTTTCATGAAAGGTGTGTCAACTATGTTTTGGTATTCACGAATTCATTGGTTTTGGAGTATTCATTATGTTTTGGAGTATTCATTATGTTTTCAAGTATTCATTTTGTTTTGGAATATTCATTATATACTATGAGATCTTTGGAAGTCCCAGGGAAACATGAATGTGCGGGGATGCACAACGAAGGAAATGTGGATAGATCTATTTGGGCTTGACCCGCCCTACTCGTCGACTGGAGGTCGGACGGGTGCATGTTATCTCTTAGGTATTCAGTATTCAGTATTCAGTATTAATTTCAGGCACGTATTCATATTCACAGTATTCAAGTCTAGTAATGGTTTTCCAATCGCAGTAGTAACAGGTATTCATATGCTTTGCATGCATGTAGTCTGGATTGACCATAGGTATTCATTTGGGAGTCAGTATTCATTGGAGTCATATTCATTAAAACCTGTGAACTCACCGGCATTATTTGCTGATGTTTTTAGCATGTTTGTCTCAGGTTGCTAAGGTAGCAGCTGTCGATATGCTCACGGAGTCTCACGGCGTCTAGGAATCATACCGCATGTTTTGTTAAACATTTCAGACTTTGAGTTTCACTTTTGAGTTGTAATAATACATTTTGCTTCCGTTGTGTTAGAACGGTTTCGAAACTCAATGGCAGTTTACTTGTTTTCATATCAATATAGTGTCGTTTATTGTGACTGTTGACTTGGATCCTGGTTTGTCACGCGCCTCGCGGTAAAAACTCCGCAAGTGGAAATTTGAGGGTGTGACAATTCCCCCAGGGTAGGTAAGGCTGTCTACATCTTACCTCCTTAGACCCTACCTTAACTTTTGCTATGGTGGGATTAACAAGTATCATGATGATGACGATGACACACATACACACATCAGGATGTAGATCCATTCTGTGCAGGATACCAAAACCTACCTACTAGTTCTTGTGTAGTGTAATTCTTTCTAAATAGTATATATTTAATTAACATTTACACACCCCCTAACATACACAAACACACATTAGGTGGGTTCTAATATATAATATATATATATATATATATATATATATAATGTGTGTGTGTGTGTGTGTGTAGTAAAGCATTTAATATCTATGTAGGAAACCATTTAACCTACTCTATACATATACATCCCATCAATATGACACTACACGGTCTCATTTAACCTACCACTATACACATACACCCCATCAATCATGTAAGAACAACAATCAGGTATGCTCCTACACAAATGAAAATCAACATCACATTCGTCGTACATAGTTCAACAAACATACACATACTTCATCTAAATATATATTAAAACCACCAAACATTCAAAAACACCCAATGTTGGAAAATATAAGTGGTGAATGGAATTTATTTATTAAAATTACCAATATTAAAACTCTTCATATGGTGAAACTCTTGAGTAGAGTTTCTGTAATGCCATTTGATGAGGTTTTATTAGAGTCTTAATTAGAGTCTTAAGTCTCTATTTAAGTGAGTAATAAAGTGAAACCTTTTACCATCCTAACTCTTGTATAATTAGTAGGCTATGTGCCTTATTTGATAAGAAGAATATACATGAGAAATATACACTAAGAAACTCTTGCAACACACATACACTCAAGCATAACAACCAAGTTCGATTATTTTTCAGGAAAGTGGGATAGTCCGGCAGTTCACCAACACTGTTAAAGGGCCGGTGTACCCTGCGAACTGACCGAGAATCTGTTAAGCAAATTGTGTCAAACACAAGCCCGGTTCACGCTGATAATTTCATCTTCAAATTCAATGTAAGTTTTCTAACAAACTTAAACAGATTAGTAAACAAACTTTTGTGTTCTTCCTAAAGAATTTGAGTTCGCGAAAGTTTGTAAATGTTTTCTTTTGGTACATCGAATTGGATTACATTCATAATGGGAATGCAATCTTTAATCCGAAAACTATTTTTTACAAAACGAATTTTGATTCAATTTTCGGATTCATGGGTTTTAGGGTTGTGTTTAGATAAACCGGACTATTAACATTTTTAACATGTGTTTTACACGTTTTGGAAATTATAAAGTTCTAATGAAAGTATTAGAAAAGACAAATTATTTGAAAACCCATGTAAACTTGGTTGATCACCGTTTTCTTTCTAATAACGTTTTAGAAAGATATTTTTAAAGTATTTGAATTGTATACATTTTCTAATAAGAGTATTGGAAAATAAAGGGTTTCAAAATATAAGGTTTCGAAACATGTATTTCTAATAAGCGTGTTAGAATCGACGACATTGAAAGAATAACGTGTCATGAAACATTTCTAATAAGCGTATTAGAAATTATTATTTAGAAAATCGTAAGTTTAATTTATAAACTTATATATTGATTTCTCTAATGGGCGTGCTAGAAATTAATGATTTTGTAAAGACAAAATAAGATGTTATATTTTCTAACAAGTGTGTTAGAAAAGATTATTGTACAAAATACACATACCTGTTGGAAATGATTATTTTGGAAAAATAATCAACATTAAACCAGTTTGGTTAAAATTTGACGGTTTCTAACGAGTGAATTTGAAACGGGTATATTTGGAAAATTTAAAGTTAATACCATTTATGTAGATGGTCTAATTTTCTAGCGAGGGTGTTAGAAACGGTTTATTTTATATAAACCAACAACTTCTAAAACGATTGTCATAATCATAAATTTCAAACAAGCAGGTTAGAAATGGTTGAGAATATAAACCAATGACCTTTAAAATGATTTTGGTAATCGTTTATTTCTAACGGGTGTGTTAGAAAAGGTTTATTTGATATAATCAAACTCTATATGATGAAACGTGTAATCGTCTGCATTCTAACAAGTATGTTAGAAATGGTTAATTTTGAAACCGTATATGTTTATATGGTACACGCATAGTTTCTAATGAGCGAATTAGAAACGGTTAATCATGAAAAACCATATACTCTAACAAGTGAGTTAGGAATGGTAAAATAATAAAACTATATTAGAGTTTATGGTTTTGATTTGTAATCAAAACTTAAATATGTATAGTTTATGGAAAATACTTGTAAAAGTAGAAATGTTTTTTATGAATAAAACATGTCTTTTGCAAATTATATGGTTTGATACTTGTATGAGAAGTATGATGACTTGATCCCATATATAGTCTAGAGAGACTATTTAGTGTAAAACAACTTGATGTTGTTTTGGACATATTTACTTGTTCGACAACTTGTGAGTAGTTAAGTATAAACAACTTTGTTGTTTTGAACAGTGTATTGAGGGAGTACCTTGAAACATGCCACGAGACGATATAATTGTTATTATTTCGTCGAACGATAAAGTGTTGAAGAGAATAACACTTTGAGACTTGATGTTTATATATCCTTATATGAATCCGTTTAAATATATTTGTAATATATTATATATATTTTGGATTATCTATTATTTTTTTTTAAAATAATCAAGTGGATTAAAATATATATATATATATATTATATATATATATATATGAAAAGGATATGTAAAAACGATATGTTTTTGGACGATGAATTTAATAAGGATATATATGTATGTATATATGCAAGATGTGATTTGCATAAACACAATGAGAGAGTTGTGATTATGACCTATGTAATTAGTCATAAATCATGCATCAAATATACAACCACATCATGAGAGGATCATGAACAACGTGGCAAGTGTAATTGAAGTTAAATTCACAAAAACGAGATATGTCATCTAATGTTGAGAGCATTTACGTAGAAATGCACAAATGCAGTTTTGATGACTGAAACATATGATAGAAACATATGTTATTATTCATAAGTCTTTGATAAATATTGCGAGATTTATTATAAAAGAGTTAGAATAGTGATGGATGTGTAGAGTCTCTACAAACCATCAATGTTGGTTGAACTATATGGAGGATTCGTGATACATTTTGGGAGAGTCACCCAATAAATAGTTTCAACAAAATTATATACAATCACTTACGCATATGTGAATGTCATGTCTTGAGTGTCAATCTAATTGACTTGATGATGATTAATTTGTTCATCAAAGTGACTTATATTAAGACTTATGTTTAAGTCCTAAAGAGTCAATGGGTGAAGCCTTGGAGATTAGAGGCAAACGAGTCTTGATCCTAATGGATGGAATTAATTATGGTTTTGAATCATTCTTTAAACCAAGGTTTTGGAATGGTAAACAAATCTCATTTTGTGTCTAAATTAAGATGTGAATGTTAGGAAGAAATAGTGAGTTATCTCTTAAGGCTGTGAAGAATCAGAATAAGGCATCTTCTGTTCACATGCAAGTATTTGTATTCTAAAGCATGCTAGACTAATGCTTGTTAATTTAGAAGTTCCACGGAGAATAATTTAAATTTGAACATTCACACATATGTGACGACATAAGAATGAATTTTGTAAAAGAAAGAATATAATTCATAAAAAAGGATGACTCGAAAGGACCGAATAAATAGTTCATCAGATATTATACTATTTAGCTTAATATGAGGAGAACTCATATAGCTCAGAAAACGGTTTGTGTGAGAAATATGGGTTGAGTAATATAATGGATGAACTCAATAACACAAAGATATAGATAGTCGCTATCTATCACGGGTTTCTAATGTCGTCATGAGTCATATTACTTGAGAAGTTTTCAAGCTACATATGAAAGGAAGAACTTTCATCGCCCCATTTGGTAGTTATCCAATAACACTTAAGTGTGGAGGTGACTTGCATTTGAAAATAGAACGTTTGATATGAACGAATGTGATTTTGGGAAGTACAAATCACACAAACCTAGAACAGACTTATTATAAGTCAGTCCTATTATGTGGACAAAATTCTTAAGAAGTTCAATGGAAATGACTCAAATGTGGCTAGCACTTTCATTAATTCTTGAGAAGTTCAATGGAAATGACTCTAATGTGGCTAGAACTTTCATTGACACGAATCAACGTCTAGTTAAGAATCGAGGTGAGCCTGTTAACCAATTAGAGTACTCAAGAGTTATTGGCAGCCTGATATATCTGATGAGTTGTATCAGACCAGACTTAGCAAGCAAGCTAAGTAGATACCACGAGCAACCAAAGTTCAATTCATTGGAATTACGTGACACGGGTGCTTTGGTAATTAGGATACATACGAGACTACGGGCTACAATAAAAAAATATCTAGCAGTTGTTGAAGGTTACTATGATGCGAATTGGATATCTGACACGAATGATTCCAAGGCAACGAGTGGGTATTTGTTCACACTTGGAGGTGCTCCGATAACATGGAAATCATCTAAGAAAATGGTTATTGCTTGATCCATGATGGAATCAAAATTCATCGCTTTAGAGGATGAATAGGCAGAATGACTACATCAATTTGTTAACGATATACCTAGGTGCCGAAGCTAATGCATACTTTGTGATAGTCAATCGGTAATTGGCAGAGCTCATATCAAAATGTGTATCAGTAAGAACAGGTATATAAGACGTAGGCATAATACGGTACGATAACTAATCTCTATAGAAGTTATCACTATTGATTATGAGAAGTCAAAGGATAACATCGTGTATCCGCTAACAAAAGGCTTAAGCAGAGAGTTAGTTTAGAAGTCATCAATGGGAATGGGACTAAAGCCCATGAAAGGCTAAGTTTATGCGAAGGAAACCTAACTCAGCTGACTGGAGATCCTAAGATCTGAGTTCAATAGGACAACCTAATTGTATGAACTGGTGAAGGTCACTGTGGGGAGAGTTGATGGAAACCCCACGTTTTGAAAAAGGGAGTTTACATTCGACTAAGGTAACCAGTCCTAGTAGGTTACTTATGTGAGAGAGAAGTGGGGTCGCTTCGAAGGGTATTGTTGGGGCACAATACCTAAGAGCTCTCGCAGAACCAGACACGTGTCGATGACCATAACGGACATAACTATAAGGACTTGACGTTGTCAGGGAGAGTTTTGTGTGAGGCGTATTGTCGTCTACACAAACGGCAGACGAGTTCAAGGACATCGTGTTCTACTCAGAGCCAGTGGGCTAAGTGCGTTTCATAAGCGAAGGTTCAAAGGGTCACACCTACCTATCGTATGCAAAACTCAACTATTGAAATTTAATCAGAATGAGGTTGTTTCTGTATGACTCCCATTCATGTGGGGGTATGTTGGAAATTTTGTGTGTCTTGATCATTCTCCATTCATGTGGGGGATTGTTGGAAAATATAAGTGGTGAATGGAATTTATTTAATAAAATAGTATTATGCCCGCGCGCTTCGCTACGCAAATACAATTCTAAAAAAACATAGCAGCGTATTGCATTCTAATTTGGCTAAATTTCGTAAAGCATGTCTCTTTCTCACTCTCATTCTCATAAGAGACGGCTTTTGAAAAAAATTTTAAGATTTAACAATCAACATTACAATTCTTATTTTTTTTACAACCCATATATGTTTTTTATGTTTATATTGTTCATACAATCATTCAAGCTTAACTTTTCTTAGTATAATATAATGATTTTAAAATTACAATTCTTGTTTTTTTACATCCCACATATGTTTTTATGTTTATTTTGTTCATACAATCATTCAAGCTTAACTTTCTTAGTATAATATAATGATTTAGAATTTATATTTATATTATAGTCATTTTGCAATTGATCTAGACAGTCACTTTGTCTTTTTAATTAAAATCATATAAGGGTGAGGAGCTTCAAAACAACTCACATGATAGTAATGAACATTTTTATAAAAGTAGAATTTTCATAGAATACTTCAAATTTTATTTATACATAAGTACATGATAATCAGTGTATGGGCATATTAATTCGCATGTGATAATTCAAATACATTAATAAGTCTCTAAATTGATTTTATAGTTATAGTACAAGAGAAAAATGCAATAAGGGGTATTATGGGAAACTTTTACATGACATATCTATGTTAAAGCATGAGTCTCTTCATACCCCATCTTAAAATGGGTGTAAAATTACTTTTCTAGACATGTCTCCTCCTTAATAAGGTAACATAGATTACCAATATTAAAAACTCTTCATATGGTGAAACTCTTGAGTAGAGTTCCATTTGATGAGGTTTTATTTCATATGGTGAAACTTTTGAGTAGAGTTCTTAATGCCATTTGATGAGGTTTTATTAGAGTCTTAATTAGAGTCTTAAGTCTCTATTTAAGTGACTAATAAAGTGAAACCTTTTACCATCCTAACTTTTGTATAATTAGTAGGCTATGTGCCTTATTTGATAAAGAAGAATATACATGAGAAATATACACTAAGAAACTCTTGTAACGCACAGACACTCAAGCATAACAACCAAGGTTCGATTATTTTTCAGGCAAGTGGGATAGTCCGGCAGTGTACCAACACTATTAAAGAACCGGTGTACCCTGGGAACAGACCGAGAATCTGTTTAAAGGAATTTTGTCAAACACAAGCCCGGTTCATGTTGTCGATTTCGTCTTCGATTTCAATGTAAGTTTTTCTAACACTCAACATACTAAGCACCAAATAAGGGTGTATGGACCTGCAATAATGTGTGTACATGCTAGAAAACATTACTGTGTAAGATTTTGTAAGTTATATATACCCAAAACTACCAAACTACATACTCCAAAAGAAATTCCACAACATTAAAAATAGTGAATACAATAAAACAGTTCCTGTGTACACACCTTGTAACAACCATCTGGATAACTCATGCGAATTGGGAAGATTACCTGTGATCCCGGGACCCGTTGGTATTGCAATAGTAAAATATTGTTACACATGGTTCAAAATAACAAATACATAACCCGGGACGTGAATGCTAATTACATGCGGAACTTAAGTTCATTCATTGTTCTTTCGCTTATAATCCCCCTACACAATAACATTTCGGAAATTAGGAAGCGATTTACATCGGTGAACAATTGAAATTACTTATATAAAGTAACAAAACTATGATAACAACACTAAATTTTGCCCACACATTGTTAGACTTAGGATCGATATTGCAGCGGATATGATATGTGGATATGAGATGTTTACTGAAACAATTTGATCGAACAATGAATAAACAACAATGAAACAATAACAAACAAAAAATTATAATCGACACTTTTGGACAGAAACTGAATATTTTGGATTGAACTTTTAGGAACAATCTTGGTGAATATTACAATACATAACATGTTCTATATATACTAAATGAATGGGTGCCTTCCTTGGACAGTTATTTGTCGAATAATTATGTCGTATAACTGCCACTTCTTTCTGATGTTTGACGCCAGCAAATTATAACTAAACTATGCAACCGTTTTAGTTCAGGGGCATATTTGTCTTTTTAACTCTTCTTCAGCCTTGTATATTTTCGAATACTTCTATTTTCTTGACAAGTCCTTGTGCATCACTTATGTTCTTCTTATGCAGCCTTGTATCCAACTCAGTTAACCCATTTGAGATGTGCAGTCTTCCATGATCCATATTGACCCATTAGCATACTAACTTAACTTAGTATATACAATTATCTAAATGCCTATGACAAATGTTATTCTATATACATACACAATATACAAACTAATACAAGCATCTATAAGTTACATACATACTAAATAAGAACATATGTTTTATTTACAAGATCAACACTCGCCCCTAAATTAAACTTGTGTTCTTCATTTTCTTGGGAAATGTTTCCATTGCTTCTTGAAGTGCTTGTTCAACTCTTGAAAAGCCATACTTTCTTTTCTTCATTAGCTTCTTTGCGGTGATCCAATCCCCACCCATGTAAAGTCCATAACCCTCTTCATTCGAGTTGGAGTTTTTATTCAACATTGGCATCATTTTTGGCCATTCATAATTCTGGCCATGGCTATGATTTGTACTCGTAATTGACCTTCTTGTTCAGCCGACTTTGTTGCTATTGTTTTTCACACGATATTTCCATTCTAGGACATCTAGATATTGAGCATAAAGTATTCTCACTATGTCTTTGTCCTCATAATCTAAGCCCAATTCTTTTGCTATAATAACCCATAAATTGTACTTTGAAACCCTTCGGTGTCCTCCTTCTTTCTTGACTAACACATATAGATCATACAAATACACCCCTTTTCCATGTTCAACTGTTGGTGGTATTGGTCGATTGTCAACTTTTAGATAAAAATTTAAAAACTAATCTATTATTCTTAAAAAAGGGATCCTTCAATATTTCTCTATGTGCCCATGGATACTCAAGATTTTCTATAATGTCTAAGAACTCGATACATTTTTCCATCGAATCTATGTTAATCTTATGAACAATCTTTCCATTTTCTTCATATTATTTTCCGAATCAATGTTCTAACTCTTCAAAGTATTGATTCAAATACTCTTCCTTTTTTTCATGTTCATCATCTTCTTCTTTTAATCCTGTTAACATGGTTTCCTTTGAATCTCTATTCTGTTTCATATTCAAGAATTGTATACTTTCTTTCTTAAGCATATTTTGTACATAACACATGTTTCCTTCCAACTTCACTATAAAACCTTGTAATTTCAATTGTGACAAACTTAAGATATTTTCTTCTATATCCGTAGAGTAGAAAACATTTGGAACAAATAGCGAATGATCACCAACCGAAATGTCTACCATCCCTGCTCCTCTTATAAATACTAATTGATTTTTAAATTGACTATCCACACCGAATGATTTCCTTATTTTTCAGAAAATGATCTAAATTCCCTACAACATGGTTATAGATATTTGGACTTACATACCATATGTCTTTCCATGTTAGATCATCCGATCCATATAAGATATAATCATTACCACTACCGAATTTTTCGATTGAATAATAACTAATACCCATATCAATGGCATCCTTGATCAATAGAGCATTTTCATACCTTTCCTTCATGTTACATGCACTAATTAAGTTCCCGGGTTCATGACAATAGTAGCAACTTCTTGTGTTGATTCTATTTCTTCGTATGGCCTCCCTTTTGTTCCGTTTATTCCTGATATGATTTCTGTTTTGCCTTCTTGATGTAGTAAACGATAATTCAGATGATTGAGACATGTTGTTTCGATTGAATAAGCGAGAGCCGAATTGATTCAGAAAACAAACTGGCCCTAAAACCAGATTTGTTAGACTTAGGATCGATATTGCAGCAGATATGAGATGTTTACTGAAACAATTTGATCGAACAATGAACAAAAAACAATGAAACAATAACAAATAGGAAATTATAATCGACACTTTAGGACAGAAACTGAATATTTTGGATTGAAATTTTAGGAACAATCTTGGTGAATATTACAATACATAACATGTTCTATATATACTAAATGAATGGGTGCCTTCCTTGGACAGTTATTTGTCGAATAGTTATGTCGTTTAACTGGCACTTCTTTCTGATGTTTGCCGCCAAATTATTACTAACTATGCAACCGTTTTATTTCAGTGGCATATATGTCTTTTTAACTCTTCTGCGGCCTTGTATATTTTCTAATACTTCTGTTTGTTGACAAATTCTTGTGCATCACTTCTGTTCTTCTTATGCAGCGTTGTATCCGACTCGTTAAACCATTTGAGATGTGCAGTCTTCCTTGAACCATATTGACCCATTTGCATACTAACTTAACTTAGTATATACAATTATCTAAATACCTATGACTAAGGTTATTCTATATACATACATAATATACAAACGAATACAAGCATCTATAAGTTACATACATACTAAATAAGAAGATAAGTTTTATTTACAAGATCAATACATATAACAAGTTTTTTTTTTCTTTTTAAACGGTACACAAGTAACATGTATGTATAATGTATGTCTCATTTGTGTATATTTTAAGCATCTTTGTTAAATGACATCGCCTATAAAATTGCCTTTGTTAAGTAAAAGTAAATTTAAGATTTTGAACAAATTCATGATGAAAATTTAGGAGATCAAAAAAATAATAATTACAATCATTTACAATTTTTAAAAAAAAATGCCATTTTAACAGTTACATTCTTCTATATATTTTTTAACTACTTAATTTATATCCAATTCGTTTTCAGTGAAACTCGAACCTTTCATCATAAAAGTGTACAAAACCACCTACAGTCTTTTAATTTATATTGTCAATTTTTGAATTTAGAGGAACTTTTTGTTATTATACAATTATCACAATTATTTAATATGTTCGCATCTCACAGTGTAGTGACAATAAAATCATTCCGCGGAACGCGCGGGTTAACGTCAACTCGTTAGTTACAAATATTTACTATATTACGTGACATAAAATCAAGTTATTTGACATTGAAGTATATATTGGTAAACAATATATGGGAAAACAAATTGAGTGCCATTGAATATATGATCGAAAAAAAGTTATATGAGGTCCATAATTGATAATAAATAAAAAGAGGAAAACCACGGGTTATATACATATTAGTTTTTCGCACATAAATGTACGATCGAACTGTTCAGTTTATTATCTGAAATTCCGATTTTGTTTGGAAAGGAGGCGTTGATGGATGGAAATGGATTACTGATCAAAATGGCATGTTCTCGGTGAACAAGGCGAAACGGCTGATGACGAACGCTTCCGCAGCCGCAAACAGTTGGAAGATGAGCTGGAAAGGCTGGGTACCATTGAAGTGTAAAATAATGGTTTGGAGAGCAACTCTTAATTGCCTACCGACGAAGACGGAACTGCTCAAACGTGGAGTTCCTTTAACGAATGTTGTGTGCGAGTTATGTAATTCGGACGAAGAGACGTCGCTTCACTTATTCACCGGATGCTTTTATACAACGGAAATTTGGTCCAGGATCCAGGTCTGGTGCTGTATGGCCCCTATGTTTGCTTTTGAAGTTTCAGACTTTCTTAAGATATAGTGGAGTTACAAACATTTACAAGCCAAGCTAGATACATTTTGAAAGGGATTATTATCACCACCATGTGGACGATATGGAACGAAAGGAATAATAGGAGCTTCAAAGGTAAAAGCCGGAGACCGCTTGAAGTCGTGGAGATCATAAAAACAACGTCGTATTTTTTGATCCGTAATAGATCCAAAATTAAAAATATCGAGTGGAATATGTTTGGTGTAATTTTCCTTTAAACCTGCTGTAATGTCGTTTTTAGTGCCCTTGGGTCTTCGCTTTGAGGACCATTTGTGACGTCTTTGAATGAAATTTACCTTTAAAAAAAAAATGTACGATCGAATGCGAGACCTTATCCCTTCATGGAGTTATATGCATGTGGGGTTGAGTAAAGTAGAAAACACAACGTTACAAAAATTGAAAAAAAACAAATTAACGTTATGAATGAAAAAAAGGCATTGAACATGTGATCTAAAAGAGCTCAATTATTTATTTATTTATGTATTTTTATTTTATTTTTAACAAACTAAGACCACAGGATATGTACTAGTGTTTGCTTATAAATTCACAGGGCCTTATGCCTTCTTCCACATTCAACCCAGCTAGATCAAAAGAAGTCGTGAAAAGCTAGCAGGTATGAATCATATATTTAAAAACATAGCTAGATTCAAATCACATTTTTGCTAAGTTCTGAACCTAAATCCCCAAACTTTATACTTGTTAATTAGAGCATGGCCAATAACACATTTTTAGCATTCATTTTTTCTAGTTTTACCAAATAAGCCATTTTTTCTTATTGTGGAGCTCATTTTTTGCATTTGTTTTTGGATTTACTTCTTGGCCAAGAACTAGAAAAATGGAATAAGATGGGTCCGATTGTACTTTTTAATTATAACAGATATATAGAAAGAGAGATGAGCCGTTGTAAATAAAATAAAGGGGTGATAACCTAACAATATATTTATGTGTTTTTGGGTTTTGTTATTTGGTCTTTTTCAAAAAAATGAGTTTTTCGGTTGTGTCAAGTAACTTTGCAGGTTTCTATATTGTCACGTTATCACCCCTTAATTTTATTTATAAAAGATATAAACCGCTAGTAGCAGCTTGATTGGTTTGGTTCGGTTTTAGTTTCCTGCCGTTTTGTTTTTGTTTACAAGGAGAAAAAAATGGTTACCAACGGTTTGGTTAACGTATTTTCAAAGAAACCTGCAAAACCGGACAGCCAACACAATGGCCGGCACTTAAGGGGTGCGGGGAGGACTCCCGGCGCAGGCCCAATTTCTCGGGGGCATATTGATCCTTCGGCAATCCAAGTTTTCTTAACAGTGATGTCCTTAATTCGATAGATTTTTGTATGTTTGAGCCCCAAAATTGTCAATCAATTATTAATCAAAGTTAATAGTAGTTTATATAAAACAGAAAGTAAAAAAAAAAAATATTGTTGAGAGAGTCTAAGAATTAAAGAAGAAAACGAAATGGTTTGAGAAAAAAAATTGCAAGTTTATTAATGAGTGTAGGACTACAGAAGATGAATAAGATGAAATGAAAAAGGGCTCATACTTATTTGTTTTTGATTTTTACCGATTAGTTTTGACTTCCTTTTTAACTTTTATTTTTATTATGAAACAATTTCTTTTTTTAATTTACAAACTTTCACCCATTTATATTTTCATACTTTGTGAGATTCCAACTCTCAACCTCACTCAAGAGGTTTGTTCCCTCTGCTGTTAGACTACAACCTAAGTGGAAAATAAAATTTGATCCATCAATTTAATATTACTTTAAGCGTAGCTTAAAAACATAGTTTACATTATTTATTTCGTTAAGGCATAAAGCTAATGCTAAGGGACACAATTTTTACAGCTTGGCCGGACACCTGAATTTTCAGGGCCGGCCGTGGCCAACACCCTTAACAACACTTCGTAGTTTTGAGTGAAGTTCTTAATCTATATTTCTTTGATACAGCATGGCAGGAGTACTACAAAACATGAGCATTCCACGAGCAGGACTTATTCGGGTAGAGCCTCGGGGACAATTTCTCGGACCTCCTCAGAGTGATTGGTCTTTTGTAATTCCCGAAGGTCATAAATTGCAAAGTATAAAGATTGAATATGGTGATGGTATAATTCACGCTCTCGGGTTCACCACAGAACATGGAGGTGCATTGAGCATTTCTAACATCTTTGGTATTAATGTGGATGTTGGACAAGCACTTGTTTCCCTGGTATGAACATATATATATTAACTAAATCTACTAATAAATGGATATATGCATACACACACAAACAACATCCGGACAATCGAGTGTGCCCAGCGGGCGACCACACAAAGTCCAAAATTTTGAGGTCCTTACAATTATCTTTTTTAAATTTTATTTTTTGAATAAATTTGCATTATTTCGACCTATGTTTTTATTAGTCGCATAAGACATCTAAATTCTTGAAGTCGGCTTGCAAACACACACTGAAACGCCTGAGCACAACTTTAAGAAATATCATCATATTCATGTTAGCACATGTGCATGTATATATTCAGGTCACACTTGACTCAGATGAGGAAATAATTGAAATTAAAGTAAGCGTTGGTATAAAAGGTCGTGATACATTCATTTCGTCATTGTCTTTTCAAACGAACAAGACCACACATGGACCTTTTGGTGGAACAACTGATCCTATGTTCTCCTTACCATGGGAAAAAGGCTCATTAGTCGGGTTTTTCGGCATTTCTAGCGACTGGGTCCGTGGCATTGGTGGCCTTGGTGTCTATTTAAAAGCCCATGGAGAAATCTTGAACATTGGACCATTGGGAAGGCCGTTTAATCCGCAACCTTTTTGGTCCTTCCAACTTGAGGGAAATCAACGTTTGAGTACGATAACCATTTTTCGCAAAGACAATGCCATAACTCATCTGGTGTTCAACTCTTCTGAGAAGGTGGATGCTCGGAGTGGAGTTAGCGTAGCTGATCTGATAGTACTTGATGCAGATGAAGAAATTATTGGCATTAGTGGCATGGTTGATACACTTCTCACCCGTAATAAAGTAATTTCATCAATAACATTCACATCAAACAAAAAAGTCCATGGGCCATTTGGGAATGCAAAAGGGTCACCTTTTTCGGTATCATGGAATGTTGGTTCTTTTGCTGGATTTTATGGCTTTCAGAGTATCAGTTTCGATGGTATCGGTGTCTATTTGAAGGCTACAAAGTAAGATAAAGGGAAAAAAAAAAAGAAATAAAGTCTTCGAGACATGTAACTTTTTGTTATATCTTTAACAAAAAGCATTTGTTTTTCTATCTTAAAAATAAAGTCTCCGAGACATGTAACTTTTTGTTATATCTTTAACAAAAAGTCTTTGTTCTATCTTAAAATAAAGTCTTCCAGATATTTTCATGAATCGTGTTGTCTCTTGTTCTATGTCGTTGTTGTAATTTCAATAATAAAGGCTATGTTATTTAAGTCACAATCATATGTTGTAGATTTTATTTCATGCATGTCAATTTAAATTCCAAGGTATTTTCATGTTATTTGTAAAATTACAAGTTTTTTTGAACATATATCCCCGGACATTAGAAGAGAACTTATATATATATCTTATTGTTAGATAGTTATGGACTAATTTCTTTGATCCTTATAAGTTTAAAACTCAACGATGTGATATACAACACCCTTTTAGATCTTATAACCACTCCCATGAGATCTTCATAAATGATAAAGACTTAAGAATTCAAAATACATATTACCTGAGGTATGACGATGAAGCAATTGCAAGACTATGTTCCAGCAGCCGGGTAGCCCACTGGAACCAGCCCAGACTAACAGGCCCAGAAGAGAAGCCCGAAGGCCAGCCCGCTACGCACAGGAGTAGAAAGATCCGATCCAGCTTGCTTGATATTTTCGGTTGTTATTTGTTATCTTGTTCCTTAAGTTTAGGTTGCATTTTTCCGTGTTTACATTTCTAGAGTTGTGGATGCATATTAGGAGTAGTGGCATGAAATAAGGATCATGGGTGATGAGTCCTTGATCTTGCATATTTATATTTCGTTTTTGCATTATATAATATATGAGAAAAATGTCCCAAAGATCTCCTCTCTTCTTGAATTTTCTTAGAGTCTAATCCCCTGTAAGGATTGCTAACATTGGTGCTTTCATTCACTACGCCAAACCCCTCCCATGGGCCCTCGCAAAGAATCCACATCTGATTACCAACAACCCACCATAAATGAATTGCTTCAGCAACTCGAATCATCCACAGCAGCCGCTGCAGTGCAGCAAGCAACCCACTTCCAAACCCTCATAAACGATACTCGGACCCTTCACACAAAACTCGACCTACAAGCTAATGTATTAACAGCCATGTTAGAAAAAAAATTCCCCATGAATCACCATCAGGTGCCAAACTCAAAGTCGTTCAATCGCCTCCGGTCACACCCAACTCATCGTCGTCTAACATCCCCCAACCACTCACCCCAAAAATCACCCTACCCCTCTTCGACGGAACCAAACCCCTCGGCTGGATTTTTCAAGCCGAAATTGTTTCTCCTACTACCAAACACCGATCGATGACCGAGTACCCTTGGTCGTGTTTTATTTCATTGGAGACGCCTTGGCGCGGTACCAAAATTTGGCCAATAACCCATGTCGATTTTCTTCAAACGAGAAATTGAATGTCGTTTTGGTCTGTCCGCTTTCGAAGATCACGAAGCTACACTTTTCAAACTCACCCAATCGACCACCGTAGCCGCATATCTTACCGAGTTCGAAAAGGTTAGCAACCGTGTTTCTGGCCTCAACCAACAAGCTCTACGTAGTTGTTTATTTCCGGATTAAAATCCAAGATACGAAACGAACTATTTGTTCTCCTCCTGTCCACCTTGTACGAAGCTATTGGCCTAGCCAAAGTTGTTGAGGACAAGGTCTCGTTATCTATCAAACTAAATCCAACAAAATTCAATTTTCATTCTAAAAACACCTCAACCAATTCCTCCCATAATTCGGGTTTTACTTCAACAAACCCACTGAATACCTTGCCTGCTCTCCTTCCCACACCCACCGAATCACCTTCACTACTTCCATTTACCAAATTATCACCAGAGGCTTTGCAACAACGACGCAAAGACGGTTTGTGTTTTCGTTATCCCGAGATGTATTTTCCGGGCTATAAATGCTCGCGACCCCAATTCTTGCTTATTGTGGATAACGACGATCGTGAAGAGTCTGACGAAGACATTACTACAGCCATTACCATGAACGCAACCGAAAATGCACCACCACAGCTGTTGTCGCTTTCCGATGCGGCTTACTTAGGATGTCATCTCCGCAAACCTTACGAGTTACGGGCTATATTTACGGACTGTAACAATCCTCATCGATTGCGGGAGTACGAACAATATAATCAAGCCACGTATTGCATCGCTCGTCTACCTGGTAATCGAATCCATTCCTCTCTTTAATGTCATGGTTGGAAATGGTCAATTCATCCAGTGCAAAGGGTTTTGTACCTCCGTTAACATCCAGGTTCAAAAGGCCGGGTTGGATATTCCATTTTATGTCTTACCCGTTGAAGGCGCAGACGTAGTTCTAGGCATCAAATGGTTAGCATCATTGGGTCGTTTGACAGCTGATTTTTCAATTCCAGAAATCTCGTTTACTAAAGATGGAAACACCCACACCATTCATGGTGAAACCTTGGCAAATAATTGTTCACCAAGCTCACTTTCTACATTGTTGAGACACAATTCCATTGCTTCACTACACACATTAACATATGAACCCGTGCCACTACCTTCTATCACAACCAGCGATCCACCATCTCACCCCAATCCGAACATATCCATGCTAATCCTAAAATACCAAAACCTTTTTGAGAAACCTTGTACCCTACCACCGAACCGAGAACACGACCACCACATCCCATTAACTAATGAATCTCAACCGTAGAATGTAAAACCATACCGTTACCCATATTACCAAAAACGTATCATGTCTCAACTTATTTCCCAAATGCTACAAAATGGCACCATTCAACCCAGCCAAAGCCCATTCTCCTCGCCGGTGCTCCTTGTCCAAAAGAAAGATGGGTCGTGGCGTTTTGTGTTGACTATAGAGCCATGAATGTGGTCATAATTCGAGACCGCTTTTCCATTCCAAAGATTGACGAGCTCCTCGATGAACTTCATGGCGCAACAATTTTTCAAAGATTGTCTTACGCTTTGGTTATCATCAAATCCGGGTCGCTCAACACGACATACACAAGACCGCGTTTTGCCCCATAGACGGCCACTACAAATTCCTCGTGATGCCGTTCGGACACACAAAGGCTCCATCCACTTTTCAATCGGCTATGAATGAATTATTCCGTAAGGTACTTCGACAATTCGTTTTGGTTTTCTTTGATGATATACTAATCTATAGCTCCACTGAGACCGATCATTTTGAGCATTTGGAGTTTGCTTTCAACACACTAACCACCAATTCCTACCATGCCAAAACCTCTACGTGTGTTTTTGGAGTCCATGAAATCTTCTTTTTGGGTCACAAAATCTCCACGTCCGGCATAGCACCCTAACCCGATAAATTTCATGCTATCCAACAATGGCCACCACCATCCTCTTTCACCACACTTCGTGCCTTTTTAGGTCTTATCGGTTATTACCGGCGCTTTGTTCCGTCATATGCCCGAATTGCTTCTCCTCTAACCAATATACTTAATATGAAAGAGTTTAAATGGAACCCCGAAGCTCACCAAGCTTTTAACAACCTCAAATCCCAAATGAAAACCTTGATCACCTTAGCGTCGCCAAACTTTGCTGAACCATTTGATGTCACAACTGATGCATCTGGTCTCGCCATCAGAGCCGTTTTGTCACAAAATAACCAACCCATTGCATTTTTTAGCAAGAATCTTTGCCCAACAATGCAGGCTCAATCGACTTACACAAAATAGCTTTATGTTATCATGGAGTCGGTAAAAAATGGAGGCAATACCTTACCATTTCTCAGTCGTAAATTTCGTATTTATCCCGATCACCATAGTTTGAAGCATATCTTAACCCAAACCATTCAAACCTCGGAGCAACAAAAATGGGTTACTAATCTTATGGGTTATGACTTCGAGATTCACTTCATGCTCGAAAAAGAACTGTAACATCGCAAAATTTTCCCCAAAATTTTAATACATAAAAAGCCCTTATATATATATATATTTTTTTTATTACACCTTTATCATTAATATTATACAAATGTGCCTAAGTCTTTATTTATCCTAACTCACAACTTATATACATACATAAATGTATATAAATAATAATAATAATAATAATAATATGATTCTAAATTCTTTTTTTTTTCACATACAAGATTTTTTTTTAAATAAAGCCTTGAGTCAAATAGTCAAAGTCCTAGTCAAAGTCTTAGTCAAATAGTCAATTCATCATAAAACCTTACTTTATGGTGTTGACCAATTTTAATGGCTAATTGACTCCAAAACTAGTATAAAAACCCACGTATGACCCATCATACTTTGCACCTCTAAATCGATTGTTTCAATCCGATTAAACTTTCCCTCACACCTTTCTTCTATAGTCTATTACTTCTACAATTGAAGCTTTGATTATAAGCTCTTGTAATTGGCGAATTGGAAGCTTGATATTCTTTCTTTTTCGTTTTCTTCAATTTGGACTAGCTACGTTGTTGAGTCTTTGGGATTCGCCTCACATACATTCACAACACATTATTCTATTTTTTTACGAGACATAACATTTTGCTAAGGTGAGTTTTACATAGCCCCTTTTCTATTTATCACCATTTTTGGGGTGAAACATGTTACAACATTATTCATGCAATTCAATCATCAATGTGTCTATGTGTATTTTCTATGTTGCATTATGTCTTGAACATGACTAGGGTAAGCACAATTCTAGCATAAACATTCATCAGCCAAACGGTATACATTGATAGATCTATTGGACTGACAATCCCACCCGGATACGTGCCTCCTACAAAGGTTGCGTGGGTGTTTGTTACTGCAATATAAACGAGTGAACCATGAGCGTATGGGATGTACCACAATACAACAGTCACAATGGTTGATTATGCACTCGATTTACTTCTAGTATGTTTTCACATATGGACTAGATTGCCATGACACATGAATTGCACAACAATTTCATTCGATTATCAAAACCTATGTAATTCTCACCAACTTTTGTTGACCCAAAATATTTTCAACTTAACATGTTTCAGGTTCTACTTGCTTGAAGATTTGAATTGATGCTTGAAGATGTTTGCATAGTTTTATTTAATTTGATGTACAAATTCTTAGAATAACTGTATGTAACTTATTTAAATTATTTAATGAAATTTATTATTAACCATGAGCTACTGAACAATCATCAATACGTGACATCCCGATGTTTCCGCCATCGGTTGGGGTGTTACAGATTGGTATCAGAGCCATGGTTATAGGGAATTAGGTTATTAGAAAAATAATCTAGTCTATAACCATAGGATTTAACCAGTACTTGCTTCTTTTACTTGTTATTCTCTATCTCCCTCTTACTTCTTATCCCTACATTAATCCCTACGAGAAGGTTGCTCTCCATCACTGGATCCACTCTTAGACTAATAAGGCAAAACCCTCAGGTTTAACCTGAACCACCTTGAGATCTCGTCGAAGTTCTAGATTTTAATAACGAACACGTGCAATCTGGAAGGGTGAACGCCTGTATTCTGAGTCTTCTGTCTAGGCTGGCATTGCGCATATATCCCAATCAGACGAGGGACCCGGATGCCTACCTGGGAATTCTCGGGATGAGTGTTCACTTATATTCTAAAGCATGTCTTCACTATGTTGTTGGAATCTGGAATCTTTGATACGTCAACGTTTTCGTTTATTCGTTTTAATTAATGAATAAATGATTACATTCCTTATATCACCTCATTCATTTCATGCCACATTGAACCTTCATTGTGTCCCTTACAGATCATGTCTCCACATCGCAGCACTCACAATAACAGTGGTGAAAACCAAGAGGAAAGTAACAACAACCACAACACCAACCACAACAACAACAACAAAAACAACAAAGGTGTTGATGCCCAACTGGCTGTGATTATTTCCCAACAAATGGCGCAACAAATCACAACTCTGGTTTCTAACTTGTTGGCTCAAGTCATCCCAATGAATGGGAACGGCAATGGAAATGGAAATGGCGATGGAAATAACATAAAGAACGGGACCTTAGTTCGGAAAGGCGAGAAAACAAGTATTGTGGCCGCGGTAACTACCGAGAACCAGAAGCGCAAGACCAGGGATCCTAATGTAAACCTCACTACACAAGCTTCTAACAAGAAACCCTATACAAGAAACTTTCCATTGTGTAAGACATGCAAACGACATCACCCCACTGTTTCAGTGTGTCGCCTGTGCACCAATTGTGGTAGGTGTGGCCATCTGGTCAACACATGTCGTGAGTCCCCAAACCCTAACACCAACCAACCAACCAACCCTGCTCAGGTTGCTAATCTTAATCGTCCTGGTAAATACAACTATGGTAAATGCTATGAATGTGGAAACCCAAATCATTTCCGTAACCGATGCCCTAAACTAAATCGAGATCAAGACCCTCCAGCTACTTAACAGCAAATCCCACCATTTGAATGTTGTTTGCTTTTAATTCTATGTATTGACACTTTTTGATTCAAGTAATAAATTCAAGTATTATCATAACATCTGAGTGCATGCTTGTTTGAATGTGAACTAATTGCTATATCTATAATCATACTTGCTTACTTGTACAACAATTAGTTGACTACCAAACAACCTACTCAACGATTAGTAGAGGTCATCATGTCTTTCCAACAGTCGGGAGAGGCCCTACAACCTGCTCAACGACTGGTGGAGACTATCGAACCTGCTCAACAATCGGTAGAGTCATAAAAGGACGCAAAACCCTAATGTAAGGTAAATTGATAATTACGGTCCGGAACGTAATCATGAATTTACAGGTACGTTAAGGTAGTGAGAATATTTATCAAGGTTTTCGGTAGTCGACCAATTGTATACCTGGTGTTTTTCTTTTAACTTCGGGACGAAGTTCCTAAAAGTACGGGAGACTGTAACATCGCAAAATTTTCTCCAAAATTTTAATACATAAAAAGCCCTTATATATATATATTTATTACACCTTTATCATTAATATTATACAAATGTGCCTAAGTCTTTATTTATCCTAACTCACAAATTATATACATACATAAATGTATATAAATAATAATAATAATAATAATAATATGATTCTAAATTCTTTTTTTTTTCACATACAAGATTTTTTTTTTAAATAAAGCCTTGAGTCAAATAGTCAAAGTCCTAGTCAAAGTCTTAGTCAAACAGTCAAAGTCTTAGTCAAATAGTCAATTTATCATAAAACCTTACTTTATGGTGTTGACCAATTTTAATGGCTAATTGACTCCAAAACTAGTATAAAAACCCACGTATGACCCATCATACTTTGCACCTCTAAATCGATTGTTTCAATCCGATTAAACTTTCCCTCACACCTTTCTTCTATAGTCTATTACTTCTACAATTGAAGCTTTGATTATAAGCTCTTGTAATTGGCGAATTGGAAGCTTGATATTCTTTCTTTTTCGTTTTCTTCAATTTGGACTAGCTACGTTGTTGAGTCTTTGGGATTCGCCTCGCATACATTCACAACACATTATTCTATTTTTTTTACGAGACATAACATTTTGCTAAGGTGAGTTTTACATAGCCCCTTTTCTATTTATCACCATTTTTGGGGTGAAACATGTTACAACATTATTCATGCAATTCAATCATCAATGTGTCTATGTGTATTTTCTATGTTGCATTATGTCTTGAACATGACTAGGGTAAGCACAATTCTAGCATAAACATTCATCAGCCAAACGGTATACATTGATAGATCTATTGGACTGACAATCCCACCCGGATACGTGCCTCCTACAAAGGTTGCGTGGGTGTTTGTTACTGCAATATAAACGAGTGAACCATGAGCGTATGGGATGTACCACAATACAACAGTCACAATGGTTGATTATGCACTCGATTTACTTCTAGTATGTTTTCACATATGGACTAGATTGCCATGACACATGAATTGCACAACAATTTCATTCGATTATCAAAACCTATGTAATTCTCACCAACTTTTGTTGACCCAAAATATTTTCAACTTAACATGTTTCAGGTTCTACTTGCTTGAAGATTTGAATTGATGCTTGAAGATGTTTGCATAGTTTTATTTAATTTGATGTACAAATTCTTAGAACAATTGTATGTAACTTATTTAAATTATTTGATGAAATTTATTATTCACCATGAGCTACTGAACAATCATCTATACGTGACATCCCGATGTTTCCGCCATCGGTTGGGGTGTTACACAAGTAGCCGATGCTCTAAGCCGAGTCGACGTTCCAGCCATGCTAGCTATTTCATATTCAATAGCCACGTGGTTAAATGAATTAAGGTCTTACTACAGAAATGATGCCACTAGGAGACAATTGGTTCAGATATACAAGCCGATCTCACTGCATTTCCACATCAAAGGTTAATTGGATGGGCTTCTCTATGTGCATGATAAGTTACTTGTCAAACCAATCACCAACATTCGGAACCGGTTATTGCAAGAATTTCATTCGTCATTTGTCGGCAGCCATTCGGGTATTACTTCCAATATTAAGAGGCTCTAAGGTACTTTCACTTGGTTGGGTCTAAAAAAAGATGTCACAGAATTTGTTAAAACTTGTGAAGTTTGTACCGAGGCATGGCAGATGATTGCTAAGGGATATGTTGTACCGGTTTTGGAGAATACAGGTGAACCAATTCCGCTTGAGAGTTTAGCTGATGATGAAAAGAAAAAGTTTGCAGTGGAAAAGAAGGCGTTTTCCCAACTATCTCAAGCTATTAACACTGATCTTCTACATCAGTTTGGATCTTGTACTACTTCCAAACAACTTTGGGATATGTTGAAGAATCATCATGATGGTAATGAGAAAACCAGAAAGTTGAGAATGGAAGAATTAAGAAAAGAATTTGAGAACTTTAGTTATGTGGGAAATGAGACTTTGAAGGAATTGATTCTTAGATATCGCCATCTTTTGACTTAATTGTCAAATTATGACATTAAGATTCCCATGTCGGAGTTGGTGGACAAGTTTGCTCATGCATTACCACCATATTGGAATCAACATATTGAGGTCCCGAAAGAAAAAGATGCCTATCAATACTAGACAATCAATGTGTTGATTCAGAAGTTAAAGAACAAGGAGTTGGAGGAGAAGAGGAAAGTGATGTGTCGTAAAACACATCTATTCTCCTATGTATTTTGAGTCATAATTGAGTCTTTTATATATAGTAGTTTTAGGCGTGTATTCGATTGTTTGCCTATTTTTATCATTGTATAGTTTTTATTAGTTTTTAGTACTTATTTATTTATTTTATTATTTTATAGGTGTTTGTGGAAAATGAGCTCAAAGTGAAAGAATTTTAATCGAGACACAAGCACTTGGGAGCATGTGTTCATGGACGTTGGAGCACAAACAAGAAATTTTGGTCGAGCCAAGAATACCCGAGTCGCGAACACCCGGAGCAAGCTTATTCAAGAAGCCTCGGGTTTGATTTAGTTTTCCTTTATTTTCTTTATAGAATTGGTTAAAACTATTTTTATTTACTTTGTGATGATGTTTTTAAATACTATGAGCTAAATCTTTTATTGGTAACTTGGGATGATGAACTAGATTATGGTTTTTAATTAAAGACTTATGTTTTCCGTTTTGAATGTGTTGGGTTACATGATTTAATTTTTATGTTTGATTTTGAATATTTATGTACTGGCGCTTTTTGATTTGATTACTTGTTTGTTGGTTTTGATGTTCTAGGCATATAGGAATATCCCCTAGATCTAGAAATCATTCTAATTTGATTAACTTTTGTTGTCGAGCTAGTTCTTGCAATTAGGAATGGTGCAAGTTTAACAAGTTTTTAAAGTCAATTAGCTAAGGTGCGCAATCCCTTCCCGAAGGTTAGGAATATAATTCGGGATTGCTAGGTTGACTAACTAGGCATTGTTTGGTAGTTTGGTTATCGCTCGGGCGAGACCGGTTACTTATTCGTGTTTAGAGTTTTCCTTGGATTTCATTCGTATTAGTTAAGTCTGCTTCGCAGTTTGGGAGTTTTCAATCCAAGAGTGGTTGATTAAAGGATTACTGTGGGATTTGGTTTCGCTGGGGCGATCCACTTTCATTTTAGCATCTCAATACTCGTCCCGCCTTGAGTCTAGTCGACTATCCTTGACAGGAGGTTTATTAGGTGAGAACAGGGTCTCCAACCGGATTACATAGGTCAGCTTTTATAACCAGAGTCTAGGGATTCTACCTAGGTTACCAGTCTTCTCCTCATTAGAGTTTCAACCCAGTTCGTCAGCTTTCGTTTATTTTCAGTTTCTTAGTTTAATTAGTAATTTAGTTTTAATTAGTTTTAATTAATTTATTTTAATTTCAGTTTAAACCCCCAATTAATAAATCAATTCAATAATAATAATAAATAATATTTTATCAGGTAATTCATCAAAGTGATCTCAAAAGTGTTAAATAAAGTCCTTAGGTTCGATACCTGGTCTTGCCTACTTGCTACTTGCGATCGGTACACTTGCCGATAGTGTGTGGTTTTAGAAAAGTCTAGGATTTTAACTTGATCAATTTATTTATATACTTAATTGCACACATCAGAAAGCTAGGAGATCACAATTTCCACAAAATCCGGAATTTTATCATGCCTCTTCATCTACTTCTGTGAATAGTTCAAGTGTGGCAGGTAATGTTGCGCCACATATAGCTTGTGTGTCGAGTGTTATTGAACCACCCAGACAACCAATTAACTATCTTGCATAAACATCAACTTATCCACCAAACTACACCACAAATTCTTACATTCCACCACAACCTCAAATATCCACCACATGTTATTCATCCAACACATCGCAACAACAATCTTATGTTCCTAACACATCACAGGCTTCTTCTAGCCAAATTCCTATTGTGTTGGAAACTTTCAACATGGATAATGTAACTGTTGAAGTTGCTCAGCAACACATTGCTTTGGTTTCAGCAATGGTTGCATCTTATAATGGACTGATGGCAAGTCAGATTGGAAACAACTGTCTGACTAATGAAGATTATGCACAGATTGATAAGGAGGAGATGGAGCTTATTGATATTCAGTGGGCATTCGCCAGTGTAATGAGAAGGGCGACCGAGTTTATTGAGAAGACCGGTAGGACTGATTTGGCAACATCACCTAACACCACATATGGCTTCAACAAAGCCAAAGTTACTTGTTTTAACACCACATATGGCTTCAACAAAGCCAGTGTAATGAGAAGGGCGACCGAGTTTATTAAGAAAACCGACAAAACACCTAACCAAATAACTCTGCTAGACAAACAACTACACCTAACCAGACTCAAACTCAAACACCACATAACCCAACCAGAACCATTATTCCAATCTCAACACCAAATAGCCAACAACAAACCGAAAACCAAAATCAGGCTTTGGTGATACAAAAGGATGAAGGTTTTGACTGGACGGGGATGCAACTGGGTGTTGAAGAAATTACTACTGGGAATGTAGCTTGTGTTGCTCAAAAGATTGACTTAGAGGAGTCGGTGATAGTTGGAGAAGTTTTGGAGATTGAGAAGGTTTCTGAAGTAAAGATTGAGGAGGTGGTAGAAGAAGCTGATCTTTCTGTTGAAGAATCACAAGTTGAGAAGACTTTGGGTATGATCATTGATTCTGTCACTGATATTTCTGATGAGCGTGATTCGTCGTATTCTGATTTGGAGAGTGAAACAGATTCGGAAGCTTGTGGCAATATATTAGATGATGATATTGATCAACTCCTAGCCGAAGCTAATTTTCTAATGACTCGAAAGTCATGCATTGTTGATGACGCTTTCAGAAGGATTGACTATTCAAAGTTCTTTGCTAGAAAGGAAGCACATTTTGCTTTGATGGCTATGACTGATCCTCTGAAACATGTATGTTCTAAATCCATTATTGATATGAACAGTGATAAATATTGTGGAACTTGTGATAGATTGACAAAGGAAAACAAGCAACTCAAGGTTCAACTTGAGAGTTCGAGAATCAACTGTCAATCTTATCGCAAAGAAGCACATGAGTTCAACAAAGTGCTTGATGGTTTTAAAAAAGGACATTTCTGATCTTAAGAAAACTCTTTCTTTAAAACAACTTGCCATAAACAGTTATATAAATAAACTTGAAGAAACAAAATTAGAAATGGCAACCATCAAATGCTTTGCTGAAAAGGTCAACAAAAAGCTTGAAAGTTACAAACACATTGCTTATGTGGTTAACCATATCATTGAAGAACCCTCACAACCTAGTAGTGCAAACTACAAGGCTGTTCCATCCCCAGTGTTATTTGAGAACCTCAATTTACACTCAATAACACCGAAGAGTTCAATCAAATCTGACTCTGCATCGGAAAATGAATCTAACACTTCTAGTGTTGGAGATCCACATGTAACAACCCGACCCGGAGGGGGCGGGTCGAAACGACAGTTTGGTAACAGACTTGCACAACGGAAGCAACGTTAACAAATATTTATTTGTTTATGCAGGGACGAGACGCGGCGGTCGTCGAAGCAGTTGAGGAGTGTAATCCACTAGTCGTTCCATACTTCTACCAACGCTTATCTCTAATGCTCTAGTCCGCACAATTATTGTCCGAATCTTCTATCCAAGTCATCTATCGATCATTACCTCTAATCCGCATCATATGAACACAATCCGTATGCTTCATAATCATCCGAACGCAGTACCTGAACACATGCTTAAAAAGAGTTTGGGTCAGCAAATATGCTGGTGAGTCCGTGTAAGTATTGAGTGGATCCAAAACAGTTTATCATTTCATAAACAAGTTTACAAGTTCATACAGTTCAATACACGTGATGTACAAGCGACCCCTCAACCCTAACACTATATCTATCTACTGCCATTATAGATCTACAAGGCATAATATATACCGCAACGGTCCGCAGGCCTCAGTGGAGGGTTTCCCGGGCCCAACGTCCCGAGTCCACTGTGCGTGGGGGATTCCCCAAGTAGTACTACCCATATATTAAGCGGCTCACCTCTGAGTTAATGAGTGTCAGTGTTATCCGGCAGCTAGTATCTTGTCACATCACAACAGTTATAAAAAGGAAGCATGCATTCACCCCAAAACAGTAAAACAAAAAAAGGGGGATGGTACACGGAACTCACCTGTCAAGTCACACAATGATATAGTATTCCAATGCCTCGAGCCTGTCTATCCGTTACATGCCAAGTCCTATCATGATTACAATTATTAGCTTGTGTACCCGAGCTTCACGGTTACATGTGTGGATGACTAGAACCTTCCGTTGTTTACGTGAGTTCATTGTAATTGTCCGATTATGGTTTCACTTATCCATTGACATACGATATAGTTCCTAACTCGTAATCCAATATGTCAAGTTTAATGTCTTGTGTCCTATACATACATTGTTTGTCATCATAAAAATATACAACTAATGGCCCATGGCCTAAATGTCTACTTATAGTCTCGCATCCAATGGTACATAGTCCAAATTAATATGTCTTAAGGCTCGATGTCCTAATCGTTTGTCCAATCGTATGTATCGCGTTATTATATCATTTGTCTAAGGTCCATATATATCACGCATCATTCTCAAGTTTATGTATATCTATGTTGTTGCCGACATTATAGTTAATTAGTTATTTACATATTCAAGTACTTGGTGTCTACTTTCCTTGGATCCCAAGTTCCTGTGATTCGTTTGACATCCAATATCTCATGCTCTATATCCAAATGTCTTATATGCAGTCCACACATATTGAAGAGGTATAAGCATTTATACCACGGCTTATGCGCCTGTGAATCAGTCACGCCTAAGTCCAGCAAGTTACAAGTAACTTGAGGACTTGGGAAGACATGAAGAGGTATAAGTAATTATACCGCGGCTCACCCCATAGACACGGACCAAGGACACTAGGACATGGCATAATGTTTCCACCAAAGGAAGTACAACCCACTCCCGGAAGTCAAAAGGTTCCGAATGATAGTACAGAGGGGGTCCGAAGCAAAGTACAACTTTGCTGACCACTATAAATACCCCCTCCAAAGTACAATCAAGACACGAATGCATACACTCCGAATCTCACTTTCTCTTTCTAATTTCTCTCACTAAACAAATACTTATCCTCACGCCGGAGGGTGGTTACAGAGAGGCCCTCCCTCCTCCTCTGTAACGAACCTAACGGTCTTTTACCTTGTGCAGGTTTAAGCTTAGGTTCAGAGCATTCCAGATCCATCATATCCGCACCTGTTTTAACGGTAAGTGCAGGTTCGTCCACTTTTTGGATCTTCAATTGGCGCCATCCGTTTGTACAACCGTTTTCTGTATCCTTAAAAGGTAAAGATATCGACGGTTTTTCCCATGGCGTCTTCATCTGAAGGTTTCATTATCGAAGATGTCACAAATGCGGAGCATGACGAAGGGGCCACCACTGTTACGGCCTCTGTTGTCATGACCCCGTCCGCAGGGCCCACCAATATGGAGGGACGCTCTATGCCTACGCAGAGTTCGGTGGACAACACCTTCCGAAAAAGTCAAGATACCGCACCAGAGTTTGATGCGGATTTTTACTCAAGAATCATGATATCTTATTGCAGCTTAAAGCACAGCAAGAAAAGGAAGCAAAACTCAAAAGTGTGCAGGTAAACCTATTCTCCACCGATGGACCTCAAGCGTCCTCCGGACATGGTCCGGGTCCTGTTGCGCAAGTCACGTACTCCACCGTGGTTACCACTCCCGATTTCGGGACCCCGCAGGGGAGTTGCTTCCCACTGGGGCACCACGGGGCCACGCAGCCTGTCACCACCATGGCAAAGCAAAGACCAGCCGTCACCACAGCTGAAGATGACCTTACCACTGCTTATCGCCCAGCCTATATGGCTGCATATTCCAAGTTCGCGCCGCGTATCGCCAGTGCTCCTTTACCAGCAAAATTTAAAATGCCCACAACAATAAAAAGATATGACGGTACGTCAGATCCGGACGATCACATTCATGATTTTGGAGGAGCCGCAGAGATCGAACTATGGCCCATGCCTGCATGGTGTCACATGTTCGCCCAGACCCTTACAGGGGCGGCCAGGGTGTGGTTCGATGGTCTGGCACCAGGCGAATAACGAATTGGACTGAACTCCGCCGTGCTTTTCTTCAAAACTTTTCCCAACAGCGGAGGTGTTCAAAAGACATCACCGAAATCCACAACATCCGTAGAAAAGACGGGGAGTCACTGGAAAGGTTTATTGACAGGTTCAACAAGGAGAGTATGCAGATCAGTGGAGCTCTCGATCAACTGCGGATCTCCGGCTTTTGCCACGGAGTCCGAAACAACCAGCTTGTAGAAAAGTTACATGAAGATCTTCCAAAAACCTTGGAAGTATTGATGGAGCGGGCACGAGCCTTTGCTCGAGGAAAGAGTGCTTATAGCCAAACATACGACAATGAGTACCGCTCCTCGTCAAGAAGTAGTTCATGGAAGAAGGGGTCAGGAGCTCCAAGCTCGGATCGAAGTAACTCCTGGGGTAAAAACAGGTCCCAACCTTACTCTAGAAATGACAAAAGTTCTACTGGCCGAAACTCCTCCTCACACCGGGGGTCAACCTACTCCGATCTACTAAAATCTCCCAGCGAGATACTTAGCACGGAGAACGTGGACTTCCCCAAACCCCCGAGACAGAAGCCCACATCCGACAAGAACACCAAAAAATATTGTGATTACCATCGAGCCAGAGGACATGATACTGATGATTGCTGGTCGCTAAAGCAAGAAATTGAGAAAGCTCTCAAGGCAGGTAAGCTGTCACACTTGGTGAAGGAAATCAAAGAAGGCAAAGCCAGCATCACAAATATTCCAAATCCAAATGATCAAGCAGGGATACATATGATCCGAGCCATCAAGCAGCAAGGGATGAAGCGGAACAACGATCATGTCACGGCATGGATGGCTCAGCCCATCACTTTCCCCTCCATTTCACCTAATGAGTATAAAGAAGGCCCGATAATTGTATCAGGGATCGTAGCCGATCATATAACTCACCGGATTTACGTGGATGGGGAAGTGCCACTGAAATCATGTATCTCCAATGTTTCCAGTTACTAGCCGAAGCATCCCAGCAAAAGCTAATTCCAGTTTCCATGCCGTTAATCAGTTTTTCAGGAGAAATTGTACAGCCCATTGGGCAGCTATCTTTACCGGTGACGTTCAGTTCCGGAAAATACCAACGAACAGTGATCCTAACCTTTCTGGTGGTGGGCTCAAGGTCAGTACATAATATCATCCTGGGAAGACGAGGGATGAAAGCCTTTGGAATGGTAACATCTACCATCCATGGTGCACTTAAATTCCCAACCGAAAAAGGCATTGCCACACTAGAATCTGAGGCCGGACTTTCCATTTCGGAGATTCGCCAATCGTTAGATACAGGGCACGACGAAGATCACCCGGGAAGCGCTGGCACCGCTGTGACCGAGAAATGGTCGATACACCCACGTTTCTCGGAACAAAAAATCTCCATTGGTGCACAGCTCCCAACCGCAGCTCGAGAGGCACTTTGGAAGTTGCTCTCAAACTCTTTAGATGTCTTCGCCTGGGAAAATTCGGATATGACTGGGATTCCAAGATCGTTAGCAGAGCATAAGATGAACACTTATCCCGGCATAAAACCGGTAGTTCAGAAGAAGAGAAGTATGGCCCCGGACCGCGTTAAAGCCATCGCGGAAGACGTAAAGAATTTGTTGAGTGCCGGGATAATCCGGGAGGTACGATACCAAACTTGGGTAGCCAATCCTGTACTGGTCAAGAAACAGGACGGGGCTTGGAGGATGTGTGTAGATTTCAAAGATCTCAATAATGCATGTCCGAAGGATTGCTATCCCTTGCCAGAGATTGATGTAAAAGTTGACGCCGTGGCCAGATTCAGATTGAAATGCTTCCTTGATGCCTATAAAGGGTATCATCAAATTCAAATGGCTGAGGTTGATGAAGACAAGACGGCGTTTTTCACGAATGGCGGCCTGTATTGTTATAAAAAAATGTCGTTCGGACTAAAAAATGCAGCTGCCACGTACCAAAGATTGATGGACGCAGCATTCAAGAGCCAAATTGGAAGAAACTTGGAGGTTTATGTCGATGATGTAGTCATTAAAAGTGGCACGGAAGAAACCATGATCAGAGACATCGCCGAGACCTTCGCCAAGCTTCGAGAAATCAACATGAAGTTAAATCCCAAGAAATGTTCCTTCGGTCTTGAAGAGGGGAAGTTCCTGGGGGTACTAATGGCCCGGGATGGGATAAAAGCCAATCCAGAAAAGGTGGAGGCCGTTCTAAAGATGCGGCCCCCTCAAAGTCTTAAAGAGATGCAGTCTTTGAATGGGCGGCTAGTGGCCCTGCACCGATTCCTCTCCAAAGCCGCAGAAAAAACTTTGCCATTCATGAATGTCTTGAAGAAGAGTCTGGGGAAGGAACAGTTCCAATGGATGCCCGAAGCCGGCGTCGCCTTTGATGAGCTAAAGAAATGCTTGATTGATTTGCCCACCTTAACGGCTCCAGAACCCGGTGAAATGCTCACGGTCTATCTTTCAGCCTTGGAAGGAGCCATTAGCTCCGTCCTCATTGTCACTAGGACCGCTGTGCAACACCCGGTATACTATATCAGCCGAGCCCTCCGGGAATATGAGGTTCGATATCCGATCCTTGAAAAATTAGCTCTCGCTCTGGTTCACACTTCTAGAAGACTCCGTAGATATTTTCAAGCATTCAACATTGAGGTACAATCTGAACAGCCAATTCTCCGAGTACTCTGAAAGCCAGAAGCCTCCGGACGAATGGCTAAATGGGCCATCGAGCTCGGAGCCTTTGACATCACATATAAAACCAGAGGACCAGTAAAAGGACAAGCCGTGGCTGATTTCCTGGTAGAAATTCCGCAGTCTGCAGAAGCCGAGCCCCAACATGCTCCGGCAAGTACTTGGTCCCTCTACACCGACGGAGCTTCGGGTTCTGAGGGGGCAGGCGCCGGAATGGTTTTGCATGAGGCAGAAGGAAAAGAACTACTATATGCCATCCGACTGGACTTCAAAAGCTCCAACAATGAGGCCAAATATGAAGCACTCATAGCCGGACTCCGACTGGCTATTAAGGTCGGAGCCAAGAAGGTATTCACATACGTTCAGCACTATGATAACTCCCTGCTATATGCAAAGTTCGGCCACATTCCTAAAGAACGTTGTAAATATTGCAGGTCATTTCACACGTCGATTCTTTGCTGGTAGCAAATCAGATATCTGGGGAATATGAGGCTAAAGAAGCCAACATGATCCTATATTTAGCTGAGGTACGGGAACTACCCAAAACCATCAGCTAAAGATACTAATACCAAAGAAAGCGACTAATCCTTGCTTCAAAAAATGCAGGTTAAAAAATTGATGAAGCAATTCGAAACCTGTCAGGTAGTTCACATACCAGGAAGCAAGAACAAGAAGGCCGACGCCCTAAGAAAGCTTGCCGCATCCACGGATGACATCACCTAGCAAGAGGTGCACATGGAAGCCTTACAAGGCCCGTCCATCCAAGCAACCGCGGTACTATCAGTAAACGCAGCATCGGATACTTGGATGACTCCGATAGTCCAGTATCTCATAAACGATGTCGTGCCAGAAGACAGGGCAAAAGCCCGAAAGTTAAAAGTAAAAGCCCTCCAATACCAAATCATTGACGGTCAGTTATATCGAAGAACATTCTTGGGACCACTCTTGAAATGTGTCGATTTGGACGAAGCTTCTTATATCGTCCAAGAAATTCACCGTGGCATATGTGGCATTCATGCAGGTCCCAGAATGGTGGTAGCCAAGATAATGTATGCGGGATATTTCTGGCCGGGCATGCACAACAGCGCCGTCACAGAGCTGCAAAAGTGTGAGGAATGCCAACGACATGCACCCGTCAGCCTCCGAGCTAAGAATAACCTCATCCCCGTAACCGCGACATGGCCGTTCCAACAGTGGGGAATTGATATCGTTGGACCATTCCCCAAGTCCACAGGGGGTATGAAGTTCCTATTGGTTGCTGTGGATTACTTCACGAAATGGGTCGAAGCCCGACCACTGTCAAAAATATCTGGAAAAGAGGTATAGAAGTTTGTATGGGAACAGATAGTGTGTCGCTTTGGTCTCCCACAAACAATCATCAGTGACAATGGGACGCAGTTCGCAAATAACCCATTCAAGAAGTGGTGCCATGACCTCCATATCCAGCAGTCATTTGCCTCGGTGGCACACCCGCAGGCAAATGGACAGGTTGAGAGGATAAACAGAAGTTTGGTGGAAGGGAAAAAGAAACTATTGGGGCAGAAGAGGAGTGGCTGGGTAGATGAGATCCCCAACGTCTTGTGGGCTCATCGAACCTATACAAAAACAAGCACGGGGGAAACACCCTTAAGTCTAACCTACGGAACCGAGGCCGTGATTCCCGTAGAAATTGGCTCCCCGTCCCTATGCGTCCAACACATCAGCAACAATGACCAAGAACTACGGATGAATTTGGATTTGCTTTATGAAAGGAGAGAAGCCGCGGCCATTAAGGAAGCGCGGTACAAACGAGAGTTGGAAAATTTTTACAACTCAAGGGTGAAAGAGGTCCGGTTCAAGCCAGGAGAGTATGTGTTTCGTTGCTTCCTGGGAAGGGCCGTACGTAATTAAGACCGCAGGGGGGAAAGGCGCCTAGAAGGGAAAGACATACCCCGCACCTGGAACGGTGTTCACCTGAAAAAATGCTATATGTAAGCATGACCAGCTAGTTTCCTTAAGTAATTTTTCCCTCTTAATTCAATATTGTAATGTGGGATGTGCCATTCCCCACTATTTCCCTTTTCTTATCACTATGCGGGACGTAACATTCCCCGACAAAGTATTAATAACAGCTGGTCCTTACTTTGAAAAAATTCTAAGGTGCTAATGTGAGCCGAAGCTCAAAAATGAGCTCGACACAACAAACGCCACGTGGTATGTAAAATATCAAACAGCACCTAGCTTGATAAAATTCTAAGGTACGTAACATTCCCAGATCAAAGTGGATAAGTTTTGATCCGGGTCTCAACTAACCTAAACAAGCACCTAGCTAAATCTTAAATACAAACATAAAACAAAGATTTATATATATATAAGGGGAGAACCTAGAACACCAGCACGTGGCATGGATAACAGCCGCGTCCCGGTAAGGGAACCCCACAAACCATGGTTATCTAAAAAAAATACACAAAATTCGCGGATAAAACAAGGACGTAGCTAGATACGTGGACGCACGGCTAGTTAAGCTACGAGCCTTCTTCCTACTAATTGGTCGTTTCAAGACCAAGGATATCACCTCGAACAAAACACGTCATAAGTCAAAAACATGAACTGAACCCACGATGAGGTCTAGCATTAAACCTGCATTAAAAACAGTTCGAACCTAACAAGTGGTTCGAACCCGGCGGAACGTGTTCAAAATATTACAAACACTCCGGGCCTCATAAGGGCCCGAATCAAATGTTAATTGTCTAAAAAAAAAGCTAAGTGGAGGATTCGGGCTTCAGCTCGTCGAAAGCTTCGGTCAGAGATTCAGACGGGCCCGTGACTTGATCAACCAGGTTGGCAATCTTGGGGAAAACAAGGGAGTCGTAGGCATGGGCAGCAGAAGTAAGCTCTTCCTGGGCACTGTGCTTTATCAGCGGCATCTTATCTAAGGGAATACCCTTCGCCGCAGCCGCGTAGCCAGCCTTCACACCAACATTGAAGCCCATAGCATTCATCGCGTTGTTCACGTCACTAACGGCCTTTTTCATGGCCGGACCCTTGTGAACATGGTCCGCGATCAGTTGGGCTCCGGTCGTCAAAAAGAAGGTTTTCAACCTGAAAAGCTCGTCAATATTTTCGAGCAGCTCCTTCTTCTCGGACTTCCACGCCTCCTCATCCCCTGCCATCTTCTTTTCTGCCGCGGCCAAGACCTGTTGCACCAGCTTTTCTCCCTCCACGGCCTCATCCCGTTCTGCAAAACAACGGACAACCAAAGTTAAGTTAATACCAAAAAGAGTTTAAACATCAAAAAACGTACCATCAATTAAAGCATCGGTACCTGTCTTCAGAGTTGCCATCGTAACCTCCATCTATTTAAGAAGGTCGCTGGTCTTTTTGGAGTCAGCAGCAGCAGCAGCTTCGGATTCATGAAGTTTTTTCTTCAAGACTTCAACTTCTTGAAGGGCGTTATCCCTGGATTCCGCGGCTGAAGCTACGGCGGCTTGCGCAGATGAGGCTTGATTCTGAGTATCCCTCAGATTCTTTTTCAACTCAGCCGTGGCCGGCCCATGGTTGCAAGAAGCCCCTTTACTCCGCAACCGCTCCCTATCTACCTCGGCATCCGTCGAACGACGGTATGCCTCGGTCACCAAAAAGTTGGATTGGGCCTGGCTAACCAGCAACGCCTCGCAAAGGGCGGGATAATTCAGGTTATGATAGAACTCCTGGTCGGCAAGGGTGTCCAAGTTGAACAACATCATACGGGCAGATAGCCCGTCTACCACCCGGTCCCCATTCTTCAAGTCCCACTCCGGGACAAACTTCTCATCAGCAATAAAGCTGCCACCACCACCACCAGAACCCTCCCCTGCCAACGCTGCAAAACCATAAAGGGAAAAAGCTTCAGTCTCGAACCATGGTGGGGGGAAAGTATCATCCTTATCCCCCACATTGGTTTGAGAAAGAAGGGGAGATTGCCTAAACTCACCAGCTGAAGCATCATCAGGCCGCACTACATTCTCCTTCGCCGGGCTAAGTATCCCGGTAGACCCATCAACACCTTCTTCATCACTAAGACCCCCGCCCTGAGGATTATCCACCATTAGTATCGGAGCCGAGTCTCTGGAGGATTTACCCCCAAATAAATGATATTCAAGGTTATGGAGAAGGTTAGAATATACCTCTGTAGTATCCTCTACAAACCGCAGCTTCTTTTTGGGTTTTGAACTAGCAGTTGTACTCTTCACGGCTTTCCTCTTGCCCGAACCTCGGGAGACCGAGGTATCAGTGAGAGCACGCCCCTCCTTATCACCAGAAACCTCCTTGGAGGCACGAGAGGGCTCGGATGATTGATGACCCGTGCTAGCAGAAGGGTCCGGCTGCTGAACGCTTGTAGTTAGAAGATTGGGAGGAATTTCAGTAGAAGACAGAGGCAGGCCCTCAGAGGGCAGAACCACCCCAACAGTTTCGGTCACGACCCTTGTGGTCTGACCATCTCTACCGGTACCACTAGCACCAACACCCGAGTTCCCTACCGGCCGAATTGACTGGTGCGTCTTCACCATTTGCTCTACTAAGGGCTTTGTATTACCCAAATCCTCGCTGGTATACTCCAGGGCTGCATCATCAAAAGTGGTTAGCTTCAAGCAGTCTAGCAGCGACATCTCTGTATAAACAAGAGGAAAGGTGAGTTAGAAAAAACTAGCGGCAAAACGCGAAAAAAATAAATAAATAAGTCGCGGCTCTCCACTCACCCTCTCCAACATAACGAACCAATGGCCACCTGTCATCCAAACTCCAGTTCATGCTCACACCTCCGAGATAAAGAACATGCTCCGGATATTTCTGAATGTTGGTTTTGTTCTCCACCAAATCCAAGTACAAAGCACGGTTATATTTGAACCTCTTGGGTAGGTCCCATTCGGACGCCTCGAACCTCTCACACCAAACCATATCCGCGGGTAAGCACCAGTCATCCAAAAAGAAGAACTTATTTTTCCAGTTTTTTAAGCTGGTCGTCTGATAATCTTGACAGCTCTCCATCGACCGCCGCTTCTCAAAGGTGTACCAACTGCCAACTTTATTTAGCTTATAAAAGCACCGGAACACATTTAGATCCGCCCACGTTTCCAAGGCGCGACACGAAAGCTCGAAGTGATTCACCCGGCTAAGACCAAAGGGATTCACTTGAGAAATGTGTACGCCGTGAAATTTTAAAACCCTCATTAAGAATTTGGTAAAAGGGAACCGGTAGTTGGCAAAGTCACATACGCGCGTATAGAAACCAAACTTCCCGGGAGGGAAAGGATGAATGGTATCTTTCGGCCCTGGTAGCACAGGGTTCAGATGCCGCGGAATCGCGTAATCGTCTATGAACCGTGCGAGCTTGTCAGCAGAAAGGGTTGAGCAGGTGACACCCATGTCATTTTTCACCATTTTTCTTAAAACCCAAAAAACAAAACACAAAGCAGGAAAGAAGGAGAAGGACAACGCACCTTTAGGAAGCTCACAGGTATCGAGCGAAAGCACGGATGAACAGGACGCCGGAAGGATAAAAGGAAAAGGAAGGAAGATTGAGAGTAAAACAGTAAAATGTGAAGAAACAATAAGTAAAAGAGGGTTTATATAGGGGATAGAAGCAACCGTTGAGATGGCCAAGGTGTGGGACAGCTGGACGAAATTAGCGGTCCAGATCACCCCGGGAGATGAACCGCCATCACATCAACAACTGCATCATGTGGCTATAAAGGTACCTACGTGTCCCTAGCGTACAAAACAAGCCTTTAGACAGCTGGCTTCGACACGTGTCAGCAGCCCTCGCGAACCCCTCAAAAGTCGTAACACAACCAAATGGCCACGAGACATCCTAAGTCCAGCAAGTTACAAGTAACTTGAGGACTTGGGAAGACATGAAGAAGTATAAGCACTTATACCGCGGCTTATGCGCCTGTGAATCGGTCAAACCTAAGTCCAGCAAGTTACAAGTAACTTGAGGACTTGGGAAGACATGAAGAGGTATAATCATTTATAACGCGGCTTATGCGCCTGTGAATCGGCCAAACCTAAGTCCAGCAAGTTACAAGTAACTTGAGGACTTGGGAAGACATGAAGAGGTATAAGCATTTATACCACGGCTTATGCGCCTGTGAATCAGTCACGCCTAAGTCCAACAAGTTACAAGTAACTTGAGGGCTTGGGAAGACATGAAGAGGTATAAGTAATTATACCGCGGCTCACCCCATAGACACGGACCAAGGACACTAGGACGTGGCATAATGTTTCCACCAAAGGAAGTACAACCCACTCCCGGAAGTCAAAAGGTTCCGAATTATAGTACAAAGGGGGGTCCGAAGCAAAGTACAACTTTGCTGACCACTATAAATACCCCCTCCAAAGTACAATCAAGACACGAATGCATACACTCCGAATCTCACTTTCTCTCTCTACTTTCTCTCACTAAACAAATACTTATCCTCACGCCAGAGGGTGGTTACAGAGAGGCCCTCCTCCTCCTCTGTAACGAGCCTAACGATCTTTTACCTTGTGCAGGTTTAAGCTTAGGTTCGGAGCATTCCAGATCCATCATATTCGCACCTGTTTTAACTGTAATTGCAGGTTCGTCCACTTTTTGGATCTTCACATATCTCATATTCTAATATCTAAATTAGAACTATAGTCAACAATCTACTCATCCAAGTTCGAGGGCGTATATTATAATCAGATTATGTATTTTTATGTTCCCTATATCATTCTTATATTTTAGTTGTCAAACTACATAGATATGCTTATATCCAAATTATAGGCTCGACGGGTTGGTTCGCCTTGGCTCATTTAGTTCCACACGTGTAGTCGTTATAAGTGAGCGATAATATAATTAAATGTCTATTTAGTTCGGACGCTCGGTTATACCTTCCTGTGGTCCTTCCTATTCTGGATTTTGACTGGGTTGGCTAGTCCCCGTTGCTTTGCGCCATACCTGTGTTTGACCGGTCCTTGACTGTTGTTGACCTGTTTCATCTTAGCCTAGACCCGACTCCAACCGCCACCACCGCTCGTCCCTATGAACTAGCACCCATCGACCCATCATCTAACCATTATCAACAACGATACCTCTATAACAGTTTCCATAACCCATCATCTCCATCGTTCAGTTTATTACCAACAGAATGGAGTTCATTGTTTTACCTTGATCGTCGGACTACACCATCGGAATCCTAACCGTTTCTGTTAACTTCGACCATCGGTCCTCCCCAATGTTCGTCTGATGGAACCAACCACACCGAAAGTTTCTCCGACTCCAGATCTTGAGATAACGCACGCGCCGGAAAAGGGAAACGCCGCCGTTGCTTCTCCGGAACTTCGCCGTTGGCGGTGACAAGAAACTCTCCATCTCATCTCTTTATTTCTCTCTATACGTTTGTACAGTGTGTGTATTGTTTTGAAATAAACTCATGGGCAGGGAGTGTTTTATAAGGGGTTTGGGTTGACGGGTTTATACAAAACCAACAATGGTTTTGTATTGGTGTCAAGTTAAGGTGGGGGATATGTGTCCCCCTAATGGGATGACATGTGTCCCGGGTGATTAATTAAAGGTTACGGGTCGGGTTCATATCGGGTATCGGTCTGGTCTCGCAACATGTATAATATTATTTCCATTGCCAAAATAAATACGTAATTCATCAGTTCGGCTTTACATTTAGTTATACATAATTATTTTACTATTGATTTATTTATTATAATTATAATACTTTTAGACGTGAAAATTTTTGGGCCCTACGACCGGGTTGTTACATTCTCCCCCGTTAATGGAATTCCGTCCACGGAATTATTTTTGGGCTATCCTTCTGACATATCCAGTATTTTTCATACTTGGATTCAATGTTCGGGTCTCTACACCCGTGCGTACATAATTGTTTTCTTAATCCCGATCATAATTTTGGTAGTTTCACACTAAGCCTCATGCTACTTTTTGGTTTAAAACAAATGGTTCAAACTATTGACATACTAGGGTTAGTTCTTGGTTTGATTCTCAGTTTTATTTTTGACGCATCATTGGTGTTTATATATAGGGTGTACCGCAGCTAACCCACCACACCAAGTATACCTCAAAAATGCACTAAAAATCTTACCTAAACCTTGATAGAAAACGCATTTGAAGACATATTTTGTCGATAAACCCTATGTGTTTTTCGAAAGTCATTAGTCCTAAAAAGCTATATTCTAGTGTTATCTAACTTTACCGAAATAGAGGTTTTGCATTAGACTATGTTCTTAGAGTTGTGTGTTATTCTCACAAGTTCTTATTCTAAGTACTGGGGTCAATCTTACCTATATCGTCCGCAATATTGTTGAATTCTTAAGATTTTGCAATTTTTCTATGATATATGGTGTGAGATATGGCAACAAATTGCTAAGAAGCATGAAAAGGCTTAAACGTCCAAACTCACTATGTTGTTCTTATCCATGTCAAAGGCACATAACCTTTCTTTTGTCGTCCTAAATCCTATCTTCTCGTGTGGTCGGATAGTTATTTATGAGAAATGTTCTACTAACCTCGACATCACTTTCTTACATATATCAATTATTCCATATAACAATTTTCACGAACGCATCCGCTCCCCCCGTTAGGGCCTATCTATACACTCCATATGGATAACTCATCATTATGCTTAAAAGGTTATGAAAACTAATCCGAATATCTTGACACTCATCTAAAGACAACATGGGGCATAAAGTGATGGAACATGTATTAAATCTTAGGAGTATCTCAAGTAGCGTTCAATCCTAGTTTTCTCTTACTAGCGAGGACGTTGGATAGTCATGTATGGGTTACACACTTGAGTCTAGGTCACCGTCTTTCTAATTGATATCCTGAATCATGTCTAAAACTTGTTATGCGGTTACAATTCCAATACTCTCTACTCGACTTACATCTGCAAAAATTTATATTACTCAAGTTCAAGTCAAATAATCTAGTGACCCATAGTTTTAGCTTCTCATCTTATGTCTAAAATTCAACTTATTCATGCGCACGAAGTCTCTACGCGACACCATACAATCCGACAATAACTATTGGGTTAAAAGTAAAACTTATTGGGTTATCCATTCGCTATGTCGATCAAAATCGTTCTTGGTTTTTCAGGTTCTTTCAAATTGCAACGCCAAATTCTAACGAGGTACCTGAAATTTTAACTTGTACTTAATCATGAAAAATTAGTCATATATAGTATCTTTTACTAAGAATCGTTATACATATATACATAGAACCAAGGGGATAATTACTACATAAATCAGGGGATGCGTCTATTCATATATATTTTATGACACGTCGTATTAAGTGTAACAAGTTCATGACCTTTACTAGGGTCATTCGAGTTTATCATACGTTTGTTTATGTCTCTACCATGGTTCATTTCTTATTCACGAAAGTTAATGGCGTTCATATAAATTTATATATGTAGATAAAAATTAAGGCAATTAGTGTCATAGCAATCATGGGGAGTATATCTATCTATTTACTTATCAACATATGTCAAATTGTATCAAATTTAGCAAGTTCGCGACCTTGATTATAGTAATCTGAACATATCAAATAGTTGTTTACGGCTCTAAACATAATCCGTTTCTTCACATAAGTCTATGGTTATCATGGTGGCTCATCACTTAATCACGAAAGCTATACACATCTACTAGCACATACATACTCGTCAAAATGTTCCAAATGGTGTCAACTATTTCAACTTCAAAAACCTTTACTATAGTTGCGCGAGCCTAACACATACTTGTTTACGACTCTTACATAGTCCATTTTCCTTGCACAACTTCATGGTTATCATAGTTAATGCTCACAATTTCGGTGACTCTTCGGATTTCTTAGAACTTTTTCGTGCCTGTAAATTCCCACTGTTCGTCTGATGGAACCAACCACACCGAAAGTTTCTCCGACTCCCGATCTTGAGATAACGCACGCGCCGGAAAAGGGAAACGCCGTCGTTGCTTCTCTGAAACTTCGCCGTTGGCGGTGACAAGAAACTCTCCATCTCATCTCTTTATTTCTTTCTATACGTTTGTACAGTGTGTGTATTGTTTTGAAATAAACTCATGGGCAGGGAGTGTTTTATAAGGGGTTTGGGTTGATGGGTTTATACAAAACCAACAATGGTTTTGTATTGGTGTAAGTTAAGGTGGGGGACATGTGTCCCCTAATGCGGATAACAATATCAGCAGTTGTTGGATCACACATTGTCTTTAATGATAATAAACACTAAAGATCAACGGTGTGATCAGATTTCTCAAAAACTGATATGATCCTCTTATTGGAAATCACAAAATGTTTACTGCTTTATGTTTACATTTTTGCATTTTACATTTGTTCAGAATATATAAAAACTCAAAAAGATTTTAGGTGTGTTTTAGCAGAAATTTCAGAAAAACCAAAAATATTTTACAATTCTGCGTTTTTTCTTATAACTGATGGTGATTGATGGTCGTTTTCTAAAACTTGATGAACCAATTTGAGTTTTGTATCTATCAAATGTGAAATGATGAATGTTTGAAGCTTAAAAGGTGTGAAAAAGATTTAACGAGATTCGATTTTGAGATTTGGTAACCAATCTTCATTCGCCCCTTCGATGGGTCAAATGTGGAATTTTTCTTACATTCGTGTCATTAAAATTGGTCGAATGTGAGTGTTCAAGTGTTATATTATACATTCGAACCCTATATCTACATTCGAGCCTTTCAGCAGGGTCGAATGTAGACATAGTTTCACATTCGCCCTCTTCTAATGGTCGAATGTGGGAGCCTATATATACCTATCTGCACATTCGAACCCTCATTCGAAATTTTTTTTTCAAATTTCTGAGATAACCCACCCTTGTTGCCCCTATTTCTTTGGTCTTTGCTTTTGATTCCCTACTCATTTCTGATCATTTTAATACCAGATTTACAGGTATTCATCAAGAAATGAAGGCAGATTGTTTGATTTTAAGTTCGAACCGTCGGACTTGACTGTTGGATCGATTATAGACTATTATAGACACAATTTTTTATTAGGATTTAGTTATAGATAGTTTTAGGGGGAGAATAAACAAAAATCTAGGTCAATAACAAGCCGGATTGTTTTATTGATGTTTAAAAGTGTTTCGATTCATTCACCACCGGAATGGAGTCGGTATTGTGGTGTCGGCCACGTGGGCCAAAAATGCCTTGCCCCCATACCGCATTAGTTTGCTTGCTTCAAGGAATGAACACAAAATGGGGCTATAATCTCTTCCCCCTTGAATAGGTATAAGCTTTCCGCTAAGAGAGGTCAACCCAATCTCCTTGCGGTAGAACCGGACATTTGCGTGATAGCGGGACAACCAGTCCATTCCATTCCCACTACCACGTGAAATTCCTTCATCGCCAATGACATTAAATCGATAAGGAATTATTCATCTTCGATTATGATCTTACATACTCGGTATATATTACGCATAAGGAAACTTTCATTATTACCGACCTCCAATTCTATAAGAATGGCTAATTTGGATAGGTAGAACGACAAGTGCTGAACAAATGTTTGAGCTATAAAGGATTTGTTCTCACCCTATCGAATAATACATGTGCAGGTATCTAATTAACAAGAAAAATACCTGCAACCACATAAGGTTCAATCTTCGCTTATTCCGCGGTTAGTTGGAAGGATCTTGATCGCGCCCTTAGAGTCTCCTCCTTTGACGCTTTAGCTTCACCATCCTTCAAAAATTCAGGGCACACCACATTCATGTGAACCGGTTTGTAGCACTTGTAACATACACTAACCTTTGTGGGGCAATCTTTAAGCATGTGCCCGGTCTTGTAGCAATTAGGGCACAACTTATTTTTGTAATAACATTCCCCTTTGTGGGGTCGGTGACATATAATGCAATTAGTAGGAACCTGCTTCGGGTTATTCTTGACACGAGATTCATTTTTCTTTTGTTTCTTTGAGGGGCTTGAATTCGGATCCGATGCTTTTCTTTCCCATCTTTCAATTTGTCTATTCAACTCAATTTCCCAGTTACGGGCAACATCTACTATTTCGGTCAGGGTTTCATACTTGGAAGGTTCCAGGAATTCCCTATTCTCCGCACTCAGCATTTGTCAAGGAAAATCCTGGTAATTTAATCGATGGTTTCTCCTTTATGTCTCAGATTCGTGAATTCCTCCTTGATCTTGTTCACCACCCCTAGGGCTATGGTGTTTAATGGAAGACGGCTTGAACTCTTCCCACATCATGTTTTGTATGTTCTCCGTTCCCTTTTCTCCCTTTAGAGCATCCCACCATCTTTTTGCATTGTCGCGGAGTTGACCCGTGGCATAAGCCACTTGGCTACTTGAATCAAAATGGCTTCTTTCAAATACACCTTCGATGTTGTCTATCCATTTTTGCATGCAATGGGGTCCACCTCTCCTTTATAAAGCGGTGGCTTACAAGCTATGAACTTATCATACGTGCATCCCCTCATTTCTTTCGTCTTTTCCTTATCTTGGAAGAGTTTCTCATTTAACTCGCTGATCTTATCATCCACAGCAGCTAGAATAGCTCCTTAGATGTTTTCAGCGAATTCTTTCAAGCCCATCTCAAGAGCTTTTCCCACTTCTTCATAAATTCTTTCGTTAATCTCTTCCCGAGAGAGGGGGTAACCTTCATCACCGACCTCATTTGACATCTTGCTTATTGAAATGTTTATAAAAAATTTATTTACTTTTCAATAATCCTCATTGTTTCATCATATTGTGTTCTCATGGTTAGAGTTAACTCTTGACTTACTCTAACCAGTTGAATTTACTATGAAAATTACATCTCGTGTTATTACTTACTAAGCTGAGGTATTTCTTACTGGATTTCTTGATCAAGCTTCAAACCGAACAGACAACCTTTAGCTCTGAATACCACTTGTAACACCGTATCCCATAATTATAGTTTACAAGACTTAAAAGAGAGTGAAAACACGGATCAATTTGTTTCCTTAATTAGACTTTAAGTCAAAGTTGACAAAAATCTTTAACCCTTCTAAAGGTATACAAAGGGAAAATAAAACATATTTACAACTACAACTAGTTTCAAAGAGCTAAGTTTAATCACAGCGGAAGATCCTAATTACAACAGTTGCATCCCAAAAATTGCATTTAAAAGTTTTAACAAAAGTTGATCATGACTTGATTTTTTCGGTTTAGTTTGAATGCTTGATCGTCCATCCGATAATCCATCGTACCCGCACACCTATCATGAAAGAAACAAACAAGATTAGTTAGGAAGCATGTAAGTTTTGAAGGCAGCAAAACCATCCATAAGAATATTCACCATAAGCTATGGCTAAAGGCCGTAGCTTACGGCCTTATGTCTTTTTGGGGGTGAGCCCACCGTAAGCTATGGCTGAGCCACCGTATTTTATGGTGGGCAGTTGCTGGTCATTCTATTGATTTTGGACGTAGCATACGGCCCTTGGCCGTAGGCTACGGCCTTAAGATGCTGATTTGATGTCCAATCTCATACCTTAGCAACTTTTTTTCACCCCTTTTCCAAGCGTATGACCACATTGAACCCAACAAGGCTATTGCGCTTTACAACTCGCAATTCTATGATTCAAATTGTGGATTATCAATCCGTTTGTTTAACTTCCATATTCATCATAATTATAATTCGGTTCGGGAGCTTTCCAACCCAAATCGACCCGTTATGTTCATAGTGGCTCACCTCCACATATTTAGATTGTCTAACAACCTAGGCTATTGACCAAACTATTTTATGGTCTCGACAAGCCTCTAAGACTCGTCTTTTAGTCACTTTAGTCCTTTTGACTAAGAAGGTTAATGTTGGAATTTGGACTTCCTTTCCTAAGCCCAAACCCATGATCCCCAACCATTTCCAAGTTGTGGGTTACCTTGATTGCAATGGCTCAAGACATGGTCAAGATCGATTAAAGTATTTGTGTGCCTAGCGCTCTACCACCCGCGCGGGATTGCTTATACCTTGGTCTTATTAGAATATTAGGAAGCCTCGGGTTCTACAATCCGCTTGGGAATTGTTTATGCCTTGATCTTATTAGAATATAGGGAAGCCTCGGGTTTTACAGTCCGCTTGGGAATTGCTTATACCTTGGTCGTATTCGCCTATTGCACCATTTGAGCATGAGCTCCCATTTTGACCCGTTTGGATATCAAAATAATGACCATTTCATTATGGTCATTTGGATTCTCAATTCTACCATGGTTTATGACCATGTTATGGTTCCTAGACACACTTCCGCCTCTATAGCCCCGAGGACTACATAAGCTTTAGTTGTACATGTCTTTTGAAAGTCCATATCTTAATTTCCATACATCAAAACTTCCCATCATACAATTACTACCTTATAGCTAGGAGCAAGAATTCAGTATAAACATGTTTGGGAATCGTAGCATACCGTAAAGCTTCCCATTTTGGCGAGTGTCAGTTTCGCCTTTTACTTTCGTGGTTCCACTTGAGGCGCCTAAACAAGAACCCACACGATTATAAATACATTCATGTTTTTCCAACATAAGTTAACATATCCAATTTAATGTATAATTACCATTAGTGACATATTCACCATTGATCTCATAAGCTAAGTTTAAAATGTTGCAACTTTCATTTAGGCAATTCATTAAACACTTGGTAAGCATAATTTCTAACCTACTTTATTTCATAAATAGGTTAACTAACCCACTAATTCCCAACTCACAAACCCATACCATGGTGTCACCCATGATTTGGCAGCCAATATTCAAATAACAACATAATATTCAATTATAAATATGAGATTTGTAAGGTTTGTTTCATATTAATAGAAACCCACCTTGTTTATACCACAATCCCCAAAAATCCCATCATCTAGGGTTATATTAACAAAACCAAGCATAGCTTAACTTGTTTTAAGGTTCCCTTGAGGTAGGGTTGCCTCATACATTCATTATTTTGATTAAATTAAGAACCATAGAAATCCACCCAATCTCATCTAGGCTACAATACATCAATTGAGATGAAATTAAAAGTACCTAGATGTTTGTAGGAGTAAGATGAACCGATTAAGCCTTAATGTAGGTGAAAAATATCTTGATTAAGCAAGATTTAGGCTTGTTCTTGGGTTAGAGACTTTGTGTGTGTGAAGTCTGTGTGTTTTTGGTGTGGTTCTCAACATATCAGACTAATATGTCGACTTCCACCCTATTCCACTTATTGCTCCTCAATTAACTTTCATAATATGGCACATCTAGTCGACTAGTCTCCCAAGTCATGATTTTCAGATTTTATGAAGTAAACCATGGATTTTCCCATTATAATGTTCGATTTTAAAGAAAAGAAACTCGGGGTTTATTCATTATTATCTTAGGTCCCGTATTACATATTATGTATTAAATACAAATTTTTTAGGGTGTTACAAGATGCTAAATTTCATATTTGGTAGTTCAAAAATGGTTTGGGAATGAACGACAATTCTTATGGGGATGTTTATCCCTATATAGGGTGTCAAAACACTAGTTTTTCGAGCTTTAATTGACACATGGCGCTCCGTGCACCACTTCGAGTTCATAGTGCGTTGGGGTATATTTTCTTCCAACAATGTGCTAAGCCCTGCGCCACGTATGCCACTTATACAAAGACTAACGCATAGTGGTGCTGACAACAACACAAAGTTGTGTTGGTGTTCAGTTTTCCTCCTTTTTTTGCTTGTTCAACTATCGTCTAGTGTACACAATTCCAAGCCTTCATTTAGGTTCCCAAAATCGGCCTTTAAGATCCAAAAGACATCTATTAAGATCTGGGTACCTGCAAATCAAACCTAACTCAATGTAACCTTGTTTTATCATAACAACACTTAAAAATACTTAATTAAGAAACTACAATCATGGTTATACATCCACTCATCAATCATTTGTCATTACGTGTAACATTCTATATTTACCTCAATATATTGTGGAAAAAAAAACTCCTATTCCCAATTTCTGCATAATAGCAATACCTCGTTCATTTCTTTTGCACCTAAAATTCTAGCACTTACCATGCTTCCTTTAAATTCATTTTATCATTTTTATATAAGAATGATGACATTTTCAAAACCATTCTTAAAGATGTTTTCAAATTAGTGCTTGATAATATTTATCATTTATAGTTACATAAAATGACATTTATATAATAATAGTACATACAAAAAAAAAAGTAGCCTAAAAGACTCAAACCCGAGCCTGTGGCCGGGTCAGAGCCATCTACACATACACAAACCATCCAGACTACAGCCTTACATTGAACACAAAACAAAACCCTTTAGTCTTAAACCTAAGGGATATTGTAAGGCCCACAAATTGTATAGGTTTACGCTTGTCTTTATTAAAACACGTTTATGTTTATTGGGATTAGTTTTATAGTTGGGCTTGGGTCTGGCCATGTGGGCCAATGGGCTAGAGGCTCCTATATATTGTATTGTTTAGTTCATTGTTAGGTTAGACCTATCCTTTTGTAACCATGTAGTCTCTTTGGAGAACAATGCACCAGACAATCCTAGAGATTGTGTAAAAGGTTCCTAGAGATTATACCAGACGGTTCTTTGAAACCGTGTGCGATCGAAGCAGTGACACAAAGTTATTAATAAAATATTTTCTTTTTGTTCTTGTAGTTTAATCTTACATTCCACATTCAGTTAAACCATTGAGTGATATCTTGTGTTGTTTCGGGACTTATAGTTTATTTGCAGTTGACTAGATAGTTGCATTTAATTGGATTTCAAATGTGGGACTATCATCTGTTTTTTAGGATCACGCTTACCATTTTTCTTTTGCAAATTGAGAGACTCTCATGCATGAATACGTGAAATAAACAAGAGAAATTAAGAGATGAAAATCTTTCATATATCTTAGTCATAAGCATGTTGTACAACAAATAGATTAAAGTACACGGATGGTCCTTGTGGCTTACACAAATTTTGGATTTGTCCCTTACGTTTTAAGAAGTACATAGATCTCTATGGTTTGCACTTTCTAACGCACTTTGTCCCTATCACACCATCAAATTCTACTTGTGGGGTTTTACCACTAGACGCGTGACATACGAGAATCCAAGTCAACAATCACATGAAACAGCCTCTATAATAACGTAATAAAACCAACTGTTTAAATTACAAAACCCAACAGAAACATTTTAAATGTTTACGTCCAAAATACCAAAATGATAATAGTTTGAAAACGAGTTCAAGACAATGTTTATCAAAATAATGCATGAGATGCCGTGATGACACCGGTGTGCCCTAATCTATGTTGCTATCTTAGCGATTTGAGAAAACATACTAAATGTGTCAACATAATATTGTTGTTGAGTTCACAGATTTTAAATAAAGTGTGTTGTTTTACCATATCACATAAGATACGGATTTATCAAATATTACTTAGACATTAAATAAGATACTTTAATGATTTTAACTAATGCTGACCATGATGTTGCTCAATATAGTGTGTTGCCTTTTCGGTTGTTGTCATCCTTTGTAACCGCTGTTTGTTCGAGACAATATGTACCTGCCTAATTCCCAGCTGCCACATGTGGGGTTTGTGTAATACCCCGCCCCTCTCATCACCAATATTGTCCGCTTTGCCCATCCAGAGCTCACGGATTTGTTTTTGGTTGCCCAGTGAAGACTTCCCAGGAGGTCACCCATCCTGAAATTTCTCCCACCTGAGCACGCTTAACTGTGGAGTTCTCCTCTCATCCACTAACATTAAGCCCCAAAACGCGTTGGTAATTTAAGAGGCAAGACATTACTTATGAACCAAGGATCTCTCCTGGCCACGGCCGATGTGGGATTTTCTTGGGGTGTCACATTCACCCCCTGTTAGAGTCTCATCGTCCCTGATGAGGTGTGTTCCTGGGGTGTCACATTCACCCCCTGTTAGAGTCTCATCGTCCCTGATGAGGTGTGCACCCACCATCCCGAACAGCACAGGAGTGGCTCTGATACCATCTGTAATACCCCGCCCCTCTCATCACCAATATTGTCCGCTTTGCCCATCCAGAGCTCACGGATTTGTTTTTGGTTGCCCAGTGAAGACTTCCCAGGAGGTCACCCATCCTGAAATTTCTCCCACCTGAGCACGCTTAACTGTGGAGTTCTCCTCTCATCCACTAACATTAAGCCCCAAAACGCGTTGGTAATTTAAGAGGCAAGACATTACTTATGAACCAAGGATCTCTCCTGGCCACGGCCGATGTGGGATTTTCTTGGGGTGTCACAGTTTGTCAGACCCAATAGCCATCCGTGTGTTGCCTTTTCGGCTACTGTCATCCCATTAGGGCGATTGGGTTTCCCAAGAGCCATTCGTTAGTTTATCATATCAATTCACGTATAGAAATATCGACAAGTTATCTAATGATCATAAACAATATAATTCTCAACAAATTACTTCCATTATGTAATTTCACCACCGATCGGGATATGATACTTGTGTGCTTCCTGATGATTCCCTAAATCACCAAAACCATGACCATGGTATGTGTAGACCTACTTAACTAACCCAGTTAAGTTTGTTTTACAAATGTTTTGCTAAGGTAGACATAGGTGTTGCTAGGAATGTTAACCTAACTTTGACGAGTGTTAGAGTCTTACCGTTTGTTTTCAAAAGTACATGAACTGGACATGTGGTTTGAATTTTGTAACATTGCTAATCCTTAACTTGGACCTGTTGGAACCTTTAGATTTATTAGCAGAGGACTAAATGTGTTACGAATTTCAAATCACATGGATCATCCGTGTACTTTGAAAACATATGGACCAAATCTAAAAACCAAAAGAACTATCCATTTACGTTACGCCAAGATATATACTATATTATAATTTATTTGGAAGAAGTTCTTAAATTTTAAGTATTATTACTATTACTCTAGGAGCAATAATGAATGGTATTAGTTTCATATGTGGCAAATAAGTCTTTTTTAAACAATACTTAACCATAAATTTACTCAAGTTTTGATTATTTAAATAATAGTTATACTTTCTCCTTAATTTAAACCAACTACATCCATGATTTTTAAAAGACCAAAACTTGAGTAAAGGATTTCTATAGTTATTTAATTTTATAAAGCGATGACATATTACATGATTAACCGTATCTAAGGATTAGCAAGAAATGACTCGTAACTGAAACTGAACAACAATAGACAAAACCCAACCAAAAACTGAATTAATCAAAAACCAACTAACTGCGAACCGAATTAACCGTAAATCGAATTAATATAAAAAACTAGTTAATTTAAAACTTAATTAACCAAACCCCGACATAACCAAAAATCCTTTATCTGTTTTTATACCTTAGTTAATCGAAATTAATCAAACCGAAGTGAACCATACATACTGTCATATAGTTGTAGCTTTTATAACTCTGTTTCATATTTTATATGTGCATCTCATGTATTAAATAGCTAATTTTATATATTTTAAACGCAAACTTTTAGGCCAAGTTAGGTTTTGATTATAACCCAAATGAACTGATCCAAACCGAAACTAACAATCTAAAGGAATAAACAGAACGGGTTAACCAACGATTTTGGCTTCGGTTTTCGTTGACAATAATAAGTCAACTAACTGTACGCACCCTAACAGTGTCTTTAATACACGCTGCATCACATGGGCAACCATTTATTGTATATACATTACAAGTTGTTATTGATGTTGAATTATAAAATGGAGAATAATAAAAATTATGTCTGGTCATTGTGATGATTTATAAGACAAGGAAAATTAAATTTGTGAAACTTTTAGAATTTGATTATTCTTTTTTTTCTTTTTCTAATCAAGTCATTTTTATTTCTTAAAACTTATCAAGTTATATCAAAATAGAAAGCGGATAGTCAACAAGCTGCGCACTACCCTATGTTGATAATATTTTTCATATCATTTTGTTTTTCTTTGATGCGAATTCATCCATGTTAGCGAAATGGTGGTGGAGGTTCAAATTGGACTCTACCGCCCTTTGGAGGAAACTAGTTTGGTCTATCCATAGCTTGAATAGGGATTGGAATCCAATCCCGGCTGAACTTTCATTATCCTGTTCGTGGAAAAATATTCATTCTTCTATGCAGGTCATTAAAGGGTGCGGGGTGGATGTGGGTTGGGCCATAAAAGGGGTTGTGGGTAACGGGTTAGGCATCTCTTTTTGGCTGGATAGTTGGGCGTTGGATATTCCACTGTCTGTGGCGTTTCCTGCGCTTTTCAGCCTTGAGAGTAACAAGTTTGCAGCTGTCAAGGATCATGTTCTACCATTGGGAAACGGGTGGGGTTGGGTCTGGAAGCGGCTGCCTTCGTCTGCAGCTGAACTTTCTGATCTGCAGCTGCTTCTGTCGTCTGTCGCTGTTCCGAGGCTCTCTGCTGCTTCGGATAGGTGGATTTGGAGGGCTGGGGATGTATGCGAATTCACAGTGGGTGGTCTCAAAAAGGTCTTACACTCTCACAGGTTCGAGCAAGCTCCGTTCGTCATGGATTGGTGTTCTTGGGTACCGAAGAAGGCGACGATACTGGCGTGGCGTGCTGAGCTCGACAGGCTTCCGACCAGGTCTGCTCTATTAAGGCGGAGCATAAACATCGGCTCGGACGTGTGCCCCTTCTGCGGAGATGCTGCGGAGTCTTCGGATCATTTGTTTTTAGCCTGCAGCTTTGTGCAGACCCTTTGGCAGCATGTTTTTATATGGTGCAGCATGGGTTCTGTTCTTTTATTTCATATAAAGGACATCTTATCAATTCACAAGCAAGTGGGTGATTCAAAGAATAAAAGGAAGGCCATCCAAGCAATATGTTTAACGACGATATGGTGTATTTGGAAACATAGAAATGAAGCGATTTTTAACCAAAAGCAAGTTAATCTCTCTAAGGTTTTTGGCGACATCAAAGCTCTAAGCTTGTTTTGGATTAAAGCCCGGGCGAAACAACACTCCCTTGTATGGAATATTTGGCGTAACTTCAACATCTCTAGTATCGGGTGGTAGTTTTATAATTTTATTGTTGCATATGTATATTGGTGACTCATGTTTGTAAGGTGTATTGCTAGTCTCCCGCTAGCTTGGTGAAATAATATTTCGTTGATCGTTCAAAAAAAATTTTGTTTTTCTTTGTTTTTTTCTCTAGTGATACATGTTAAAATGTATATGGTTGAGTAGGACCACAACAATTGTCCATTCTACACGCGTCAATGTTGATTACTACTTGCTTGTCGTCTGATTAAATATCAATAATACTATCAAAGACCACGGTTAAAATCTTTATTATTTGGCATTGAAGTTTATATTAGTAGACAAAAGTTATAAATGAAAATTTAATGCATTTGAACATGTGATCTAAAAAAATCACACATTCCCAAAAAAAAATGCAATAAAAAAAGAAGCCTAAAGGATACATACAAGTTTTTACTCATAAATCTATGATCCACATTCCAAACCTTATCCCTTCATCATCGTTCTCGAGTTGCTGGTATCAGACACTTGTATATTTTATGCAATTTAACGTGTGAACTAAAAGAGTTCAATTGTTGATTAAATTAAATGAACCCAGACAAATATTTACTGATTAAAAAGAAGGCCACACAATGCGTACTTGTGTTTCCACATAAATGCACCGAAGTTTATGCTATTCGATATTCAAGATCAGTTCCTACAATCAAAGAAGGCTACTGAGGTATGGCTCATTTTATAAAATTAGCCTTAACTCTTAAGTTACATTTTTGTTATGTTCCAAGTCTAATTTTTAATGTTGATGATAAATCTTGCTTGTTAGAAACAATGCAGACGGAGGTATCTTCTCCACAACATTTAATTCATATTTTAGTGAACATCTAAATGTATCTCTCTTTGATACAGTATGGAAGGAGTACTACAAAACATGAAGCCAGCGCGAGTTATTCGAGTAGCGCCTTGGGGACAACCAGTTGAAGGTACTCAGAATAACTGGTCCTTTGAAATGGAGGAAGGTCATAAGCTGCAAAGTATAAGGATTGGTCATGCTGATGAAGTGATAACCTCTCTCACTTTCACCACGGAGTTTAATGGTGTATTGAGCGTTTCTAATAAGTTTGGTAGTTCGTCTGGGGCACAATCAATTTCCTTGGTGAGCGTATATATATATAACATGTCTTAATATACTAAATATATGCATACACACAAAGACACATGTACACAATTTTAGAAACATCATAATAATCATGTTGTCCCATATACATGTATATTCAGGTCACGTTTGACTCGGATGAGGAAATAGTTGGAATTAAAGTGACCATTGGTCTTAAAGGTCGTGATAGCTACCTCTCTTCGTTGACTTTTCAAACTAACAAGAACACGCATGGACCTTTTGGTGATATAGGAAATTCTATGTTCTCCTTACCTTGGAACAAAGGCTCGTTAGTTGGATTTTACGGCAATGCCAGCGATTGGATTAGTGGTATTAGTGGAATTGGTGTCTATTTGAAAGTCTATGGGGAAATCATGAGGATCGGAACATGGGGAAGACCCCTTCCTGCTTTTCCACAAACTATTTGGTCCTTCCAACTTGAGGGAAATTATCGTTTGAGTAACATAACAATTGATCATGGCGATGTCATAAACTCTCTGATGTTCAACTCTTCTGAAAAGGTGGATGATCAGAATGGACTTTCTGTAATTGATCATGTAAGCCTTGATGAGGATGAAGAAATTACTGGCATTAGTGGCATGGCCGGAACACTCCCCACCGGTCAAACAATAATTTCATCAATATCATTCACGACGAACAAAAAAACCCATGGGCCATTTGGTAATGTCAAAGGGACACCTTTTTCGGTGTCATGGAATGCTGGTTCTTTTGCTGGATTTTACGGCCTTCATGGTCGTTATTTTGATAGCATTGGTGTCTATTTAAAGGCTACAAACTAGAGTATGAAAAACAAATATGTAATTTGTTGTTTTATTAACAAAGTTGTTCTCAATATGGAACGCTAGGTGGTTTAAGGGGCTCAATTGTAATTTTTATTTAAAGCGTATCCATTTAAATTTAAAGATATTTTTATGTGTAAATTTGTAGATTACAAGTTTTAGGAACATTGTATGTTTTAGCATTTATCCAAAAAGGACATCAGAAGAAACCTCTAGAAGACAGAATGAGACATTGAGGTGGAAATCCGTTAAGGAATTGGTACAGTATGTATATTTTTCTTGTTGATTGGTCATGAATAGTTTGTTCAATTGTTCAGTAGGAACATTAATAAAATAGGTTTTGGTGACCAATTTTTTTTCTAAAATGAACATGAAGTTAATAGCTTAACCAATGTAATCACCACTTATTTCCTCCGATTAGAAGCCAATAAATCATTCGGTTGAAACGTCAAGGATTTAGCCTATAGTACTTTTGGTAAAAGGCAATGGCTAAGCCTGTATATTTGGTGAAAAGTATTGACTATGTCCACTAATTTGGTGAATTTTGCCAGCTCAACCCGCACATGTGGTGAATATTGCTAGCTTAGCTTTTTCTCTTAGCAAAAGTGCAGGTTAAGACCGCAGTTTTGCCAGCTTAGCCTCACTTTTGGTGATTAATTTGGTAAACATGAAATTCAATGTCAATATGACTATTTTTGTAATCTTTTGGCGCTTAATCTTTGTAAGTTTGAAAGTCGTTGACGTGATAAAAACTTGTGTGGTCTTTACAACTGGGGAGAAATCATCATTCGTAGATCTATCTTCTAGTTATCTGATCCTTTGGCATTGTAAACTCGATACTGAGCATTATGTTTCCGAATTCACTCTAATTTTTTGTCCCTTCATCCTTCTCATTTTAGAGTAATTATGTTAGGAATGAAAATGTGCAGGTTAGAATTTAGCTTTAACTTTTATCATAAAAATGTCATCATTGCTATCATCATACAAAGTAAATCTCATCAATAGCAAAGCTAAGGAAATATCTGATGAGGGTATGATATATATAACCTTACCTCTACCCATAGGAATAACCTTACCTCTACCCCATAGGAATAGAGAGCTTGCTTCTGGTTAGACACTCGCCTCGATTGTAGTTTTGCTTTAAGCGATGGACAAAACTACACAAGGCACATAACACTCAGCAATCAGGACAAGTCCGATTGGCACATGTACTCCTTTGTCTTTCAGCTATGAATGCCACCACACGATGTGTAATTAACCGTCCGCCGCTTTTAACGTTATTTTCACGAAATTAGCAAAATAACGTTGAAACTAGTGAAATTTTACTTTAGCCTTTGACAACCCACACATATATACATTATATGCGTACACCGCATGAGAGTTTTATCTTAAAAATGTATCCGAAGCAATTGATTTGCGGGATCTTCAATGAGCATAAGGAAATTACATTCTATATATATACTTAAAATGTAACGCCGGTGGTGACCATAAGTCAGTTGGTTGGCGTGTTTCATTTTATCTAACATATCTCTATTTCGATTCTCTCCTTTACCGGTTTTTGTTTTCAGCCAATGGGCTTTTTATTGTCAAAATCATTAGTGGGGGCGCGTCACCACCTTCACATGGCCTTCCCTAATTCCATCTTCTTTATTCTTTTGATTACTATGACCACTTTCCTCCACACCGAACCAGAAACCTAGACAGCCACCACCGTTGTTCTACCTCCATCACCTCCGAACCACCAACACTCAACACGTTCACCATCCTCAACTTCATCGACCCACATACCACCACCATCCTTAAAATTTAGAAACAAAAAAAAACATAACAGAAAGAGGAAAAGATGGCTGTTGTGATGGGATACGATGGTGACTGATGATGGTTGGTGAGCGCGGGAGGTGATGTTATTGGCTAGCGGTGGCTGACGGTGATTATGGTGGCTGGCGGTGCCTTTGATTTCCGGAACAACAAAGGTCATAGATAAAGACGGTGGTGGCTGGGTTGTTTAGACAAATATAAAAATGGGTTTTTAGATAGAGAAATAGAAAGGAAGAGATGGTACACTGTGATGGTGGTTGTGACAGTCATATGGTGGTGGCAGGTGGCTGGATTTTTCGACAGTAAAAGAAAATAAATAGAGTTTTTTTTTAGAGATAGATAGAGACAGAGGTAGATTGTGGCGGTGACTACCGCGGTCATGTAGTGGTGGAGGTGATGTGTAGGGGTGTACAAAATGCTCACGGCTCGCAACTCGCTCAAAACTCGCTCGAAAAATGCTCTAGAAAAGCTCGACTCGAAAAAGCTCGTTTTGTTATCGAGCCGAGCTCGAGCTAAGGGTCTTGGCTCGTGGCTCGGCTCGATGGCTCGGCTCGGTGGCTCGGCTCGATGGCTCGGCTCGATGGCTCGATTCGTGGCTCGATAAACATCTTTTATATACTTGATAATACTTTGAATTATTCAATAGAATATTAAAAATAATAAAACAAAAACACAAATAATACTTTTAGTATGCCTTTCATTCATTAAAATATTAGAAAAATAAAAAAATATACATAATTTTATTTTTATTTTTTTGTTTTTTATTTTATAAATATTTTAAAAAAATAACGAGCTGGCTCGAGCTCAACTTTTCAGCTCGACAAAAAAAACGAGCCAAGCCGAGCTGACTCGATTTGTGTTCGAGTCGAGCTCGAGCTTAGCCTGACTCGACTCGACTCGGCTTGATTACACCCCTAGTGATGTGTGTTGGATGAGTTTGTTAGACATACATAAAAACAAATGTATTCTTAGAAAGATAGAGGGTTAAGAAAAACCATAGTGTCATCTGTAACCTAAATGTAATCTATCTATGCCTTTCACTTTATGGTTGTGGTTGTAGTGGTATTCACATTGAATATACATGGTTTTAACAAGAATAACAATTATAAATTATTAATTGTGACAAGAGCACCTACAATGTATACTGAAACTTTCAAACTTTCACCTCATATTCACTAAATTTATATACTCTATTAATTTATCAAATAAATAATAAATAAAAAATATACATGTAACTTAAAAACAAACATAATAAATTAAAATTTAGAAAATACATTACAATAAATACATAAATTTGAAGGTTTTATGTTAGCAAAGTGGCATGGTGGCATGGTCAATGTGGTGGTTGGGTATGTGTGGTCTAGGGATGAGCATACAAGGACGAATACCGATCCCGTCCTGTCCCGATCCTGATACCGTACCGAACCGATACCGAATCGAGGGGTTTCGATTTCGGTATTATCGGTATCGGTATGGGATCGGTATGGTATCGGTATTTTAAGGTATAATACCGATACCATACTGGTACCCTACCGATACCGATACCGTATCATACCGTATGTGTTTGGTATCGGTATTGGTTTTTTTAGACTTTTCGGTATCGGTATTGTCGGGATCGGTATCGATTTGGTACCGATACCGTCCCGAGCTCATCCTTAGTGTGGTTTCTGCATCCTGTCTCTGTACTTTTATATATATATATATATATATATATATAGGGTATGGATAATATGGAAACCCTATCTTTTGGAAAAACCTTGTAAACTCTCTTATGGCCATTAATCTAGGTTGATCAAGGGTCCTTAATTAATTCTATATAATAATATAAAGCAAGTTGTTATTGTGTGGTTGAGAATGATACCAGGGACAAAGGAGTCATTAGCCACCCCATGTCTGTGTAACTGACATGCATATCATGTCAACTCTCTCTCTCCCTTCTCTCATTAAAACCAATTCAAATTTACACATAACACTCTCTCACAAAATAATCCACTCTCTCTCTCGTAACCACTTTCTTCCCCCCTTTCTATTAAGAATCCAGAAAATATTCAAGAAGCAACAAAGGAAGATGAAATCATCTGGCTTGTCTCCTCTCTGGTGCCGACGACGATGGGACAGGAAGAAATCTTCCAAAAAAATCATCAAAAAGGTGTGTAGATCTTTATTAGTATATCAGGAGTGTTAGGGTTTGATATATTATTAGATGTTGTTACAGTACACCAGTTACAGTTATGAGTTGTAAAAAAATCTTCAAGAAATTTAAACCCCTAACATTGTATGATTATTTTTATTCAGGAATAAAAAAACGGTCTGATCATGATGTAGTTGTTGTGTCTGATGACTCTACACATGGAAGGGGTGTTTTAAAGGATCATGGCCCATCTCAGTCTCCCCATACAGAAACGAAACGTACATTAGGTATGAAAACCCTTACTGGCAAAATCAATAGACACTTTGAAAAAAAAATGTTATAATCTGATGTTGTTCTTGTTTGCTATTTTTGGAAGAGTATGATTCTGACACCACTACAAGTACATTAAAGAGGAAAAGGATAGGTAATATATTATTGTTGGGGTTTTTTTGTTTCTTTGTTTCCTTTTGTTCTTGTTTGATATTAATATGTTCTGTTGTGCTGGTTGATGTGTTTGATATGTATAAAGGGGGCATTGCAAAGGAAACAATTGGGCCAACAGATGCTAGTACATCCAGAAAGCATAAAGGTTTGTTTTGTTTGTTAGCATATGGATACATTTTATTATGTGGTCCTAAATTTTGATTATAACACTTGTTTGTGTGAAGGCAAAGAGTCAGTAATTGTGCTCAGCAGCAGGACACCTGGGAAAAAGACTAAAGGTAGCTGTCGCTTTCAATATGTTAACATGTGTTAGCTAATTCTAACATGTGTTAGTCAGGGCATTGCCTGTGAATTTTTTGACTGAGTCGTCCACGTGTTGCAGCTAGGACAAGGGTGACTGTCACAGAGTCTACAAGCGGGTCAGTTAGGGTAACCCGGTCTGGGTCAAGGGTAGTTGAAAGTTCCACGCCGCCAGATGTGAAGAAAACTGGAACCAGGGAGTCGCGTGCAGGTACCGCTGTTAAGCGGAAAAGGTCTAAAAATGTGGAGAGGCAGGGCATGGAACCCGGGAAAAAACGCACGAGGTCAAAAAAGAATGAATGGAATGGAATACGGACTAGGTCATCGCCAATTCAATTTGCTAGGTGCATGGAAGTGTTAAGCGAATAACAACGATTGGTTGTGAAGGAATTGGGGTTCGGGAGGTTGTTAAACTTTAAGATGGACGATATACCATCCAAGTTGGGGCATTATGTGGTTGATAATTTCAACCCTGATACGCTGGAGATGACATTCCCATGTGGGAGAATTATTTTAGATGAAAAAGTGGTTGAGAGGATACTTGGGATTCCACGTGGAGGGGTTCCATTCAACTCATTTGACCGGTTGCCAAAGTATGATGAAGGAGTAGCAAAATGGCGTAAGAGGTGCCCGGACAACAAGTACGTTGCTGTAACATCCCGAAAACTCGCTAAATAATCATTTAGATGAATCAACAACCCAGAATTTTATACAGTTGAGTCGTTGACGAGTTTTGGCGCGTAGGGCTTTATTTAAACATGTTAATAAATAATGTTTGGTGCTTACATCTTGGTTTAGAAGAAGTAGAGGGGCCCGATTGTCGTTTTTGGGAGATGGTTTTGTAACTTTGGTAACAAGTTGCCAGTAAATGAAAGTCTAGGGGCCCTAAGTGAAACTGTGGGTTTTATAAGCATATTATAAAGAAACCCTAGGGCCATGAGCAGCACTAGGTGTGTAAAGGCAAGGAAAGAAAGAGGAGACGTGAGATGGAGGTATTCGGCAGGGAGATTTATCAATTTCAAGTAAGTTCTCGCACCTTAAACCATCCTTTTATCGTTCCCTAGGGCATGGTGATCGATAGGAATTATGATTTTGATGTTAGGGTTTCGTTTTTCCAGATTTAGATTGAAGTTAAGGAGGATTGGTGGTCATTGGGGAAAGAACGGATAAAAAACGAAGGATTCCAGCGAGAAGGCAGGAAATCCGGCGGACTGTTCCGGCCACCGGCGGCCTCTCCGGAATCGGCCGGTGACGGAATCAGAATGGTAGGAAATTTTGTCGTCTCGCGGTCATGTGGATATATTATTTGAAGAAAACGGAGTTCGGATGATAGGGTTATGGGCTGCGTGAATACAGATGCGCAGAAACAGCGATTCCGGCCACTGTTTCGCTTTCCGGCAACTGTAGCGGCGGATTACGGCGACAGTAACTTGTGGGTTTGAAAGGATTCGGCAGTACGAACGCGTGGACATATTATTCACCTAAAACGGAGTTCGTTTGGGTCTGCTTTGGTCTACTCGAATGTTGGCTTGCAAAACTGAACGAACTGGAGGACTGTTCTGCGATCTGGCAGCAGCGAAGGTGTTGGTGGCTGATGCCAATAATTTTCTGATGACGGGCATATCGAGACGAGGGCGTGGATATGTGGATCGCACAAAACGGAGTTTGTATGGTCAAGTTATGGACAAAACAAGGTTTGGTTCGCAATTTGTACATGAGTTCTGAACAGACGCGTGTTGGACAACACGTACGCGAAGGTATTATTCAATATAACTTTATAATATTTATTGGGGGCTCTTTTGGGATGTGAGAAAATGACGGGGACGGCTTTCCGAAACATTTTTCGGTAACGTTAAATTATGGATTTTTGTATTCGAATGGATATGTGGTTGCACGGTTCGGGACAGTATTAAGCTGAGCTTGTAGCTTGATCACTGGAATAATGGATCGGGTATTTTGAGATATAGAGCTTGATGGAGATGCTTTGTGTGACGGCAGGTTCACGTTTAAGGGGTGTATTCACGAGACACTGTGCAAGAGGAAGGAAGCTTCGCAACCGGGGAGTTCTAGTCCCCCTATTTTTACGTTTTTATATATTATTATGGGGCTATCATACATGCTTAAATGGTTTTTCGCAAATGTTAAGATGTCGATTAAATTAGAGAGCTTTACGACTTTGATGTTTTATGAACCTTTTCCAATGAGACGGTTCAACGAGTCAAGAGGTTTAGAGATACCCTTTTGAAGTGTATGTGTCGGTTCGAGCCGTTTAGTCTCCTGCCGAGGTATGGTCAGGTTGGTTGTTTATCTTGTGGTAGTATAAAATGGGTTGTATAGTCGAGGCAATACGATTAGGGGTTCAGTATGAGAAAATGCTTAGTTAAAGTCTTAGAACTTAATGAACGCGGTGATAATGGTTATAGGAGGTGTGTGGTTAATCCACGTTATAGTATGATGGGACCCTAGACATAGTGAATGTGTATGCGGGTGCCTAGATGTTTTATGTGATATAGCATCCCTGAGGTGTTGGTGGTGGTGGTGGTGGTGGTGGTGGTAGTAGTAGTAGTAGTAGTAGTGGTAGTTGTACTAGTAGTAGCAGTAGTAGCCTCCGCCTCTAGTGTTCTTGGCTTATCCAAAATTCCTCTTTAACGCTCCAACATTCATGAACACCTCCATATATTCGGTTCACCATCCAAACTCAACCACAACCACGTTTAAGCTTCCAAATCCATCCAAATATGCCATTTAACCTACAATCACACAAAGTTGCGTAATTATCACATTCAAAGCATATAAACGCTCAAACGACTTTAAAACCGAATAATTAGGCATCTTAAACACCATGATTGACACCGTCCATCAGGGTCCGGTGATGGTGGTGGTTCGACGAGGTGGTGGATTTGACTGTGATTGTGTTTCAGATCTGAAGAACAGAGGGGTAAGACGACGGTGGTTCATGGTGTGGTGGGTTTTGCAGAGGGGATGACGAAGGTGGTGGTGGGTTTTGCAGAAGGGGAGGACGACGGTGGTGGTGGATTTTGTAGAAGGGGAGGACGACGGTGGTGGTGGGTTTTGCAGAAGTGGAGGACGACGCTGGTATGTTGTTTATTGTTATTGTTATTATTATTTCTGTTGTTGTTATTATTATTATTATTATTATTATTATTATTGTTATTATTATTATTATTATTATTATTATTATTATTATTAATGATGTTATGGTGAAAATCTAGGGTTTTTGTTGATGCTGCGAAGAAGATGATGTTTTTGCGTTTAAGGAGCCGATACTGTGGAGACGGCGATGAATGGTGTAGTATCTTGTCAGAAAACACTGGTGTAAACATCAGTTTACAGCAATGTAAATATGAATGTAAAGCACACCATCATCTAGTTTTGGTTTTTTACACTAGTGTATTGTTGTAGAAGTTGTGTATGGCAGATTTACACTGGTGTAAATAATCCTCATTATATGTTTTGTTTGGGTTTTTACACCAGTGTAATTGTTGTAAAAGTGTGACACCCCAGGAACACACCTCATCAGGGACGATGAGACTCTAACAGGGGGTGAATGTGACACCCCAGGAAAATCCCACATCGGCCGTGGCTAGGAGAGATCCTGGTTCATAAGTAATGTCTTACCTCTTAAATCACCAACGCGTTTTGGGGCTTAATGTTAGTGGATGAGAGGAGAACTCCACAGTTAAGCGTGCTCAGGTGGGAGAAATTTCAGGATGGGTGACCTCCTGGAAAGTCTCCACTTGGGCAACCTAAAACAAATCCGTGAGCTCTGGATGGGCAAAGTGGACAATATTGGTGGTAAGAGGGGGGGTGTTATAGATTGGTATCAGAGTCGATGGTTATAGTGAACTAGGACTGCATGTAGAGTCTGGTCTATAGCCGAGTCGCACACACTAGACGGTCACATACTTTGAGTCTATTAGTGGGATATGTACTAACGTTGTCGGGGTGTCCTTACATCATCATCATGCTTCTCTGTTACATCATCCACTTTTATTTGGGTCCTTACCTACTATTATCTTCTTCTTCGGGATTGAAGGAGGAGGGGCTGGTTTGTTGGTTCACACACATGCCTTCTTACACTTGCACCTATCGTAACACGTTACTAGGCGACGATATTCGGTGACCGGAGTCTGGATTAGGAGTACATCCGGAGGACCATGTAGAGCAGTTTATCATTTCGGGTGCACACGAAATAATAAACTGAAATGCATGAAAATCCTGATGGACTTCGAGTTTGGATGCATAGTCCTGGATTTGTCCCTAAGTTAACTCTTGTAAATTTCTGGTGGTTGACACTAGAAGTGAATTTAAATCCCTCGATTTCTTGATTTGTTAGATCATGTCTGGTGCTCGCGGTGGTGGACGTCGTGGTGGCGGTGGTGGCCATGCTGGCGGTGGTGGTCGTGCCGGTGGCGGTGGTCGTGGTAACATCAACATGACCCAAGCTGAGCTGAACAACTTGCTACAGCAGCAAGTGAACATGGCTATGGCTAATTTCCAGGCTGGGATTAATGCCATGGGTGGTGAGTTGATTTCTGTCGACCTTGCCTCATTCTTGGGTTTCATGACCTTTCGTTTGTGTTTTATTCGTGTACCGTGTTTCAGGTATTGGTGCCAATCCACCTCCACCTCAGTGCTCTTATAAGAAGTTTCGGGACTGTCAGCCCCATAACTTCGCAGGAACTGAGGGAGCGGTGGGACTGCTCCGATGGCTGGAGAAGGTTGAGTCGGTGTTCGTCATGTGTAACTGTCCTGCTGGGGACCGGGTGAAGTATGCTACTGCGACATTTGAGGGACCTGCGCTGTCGTGGTGGAATGCTACTACTTAGAACATGGGATGTGGAGAGGCTATTGCTATGTCGTGGGCGGAGTTTGTGCAACTGTTGAGAGGCGAGTACTGTCCAAGGGAGGAGGTACAGAAGTTGGAGCATGAAGTATGGAGCTACAAGATGGTTGGGTCCGAGATAGAGGAGTACACTGTGAGAAGGAATGAGCTGGCGGTGTTGTGCCCTGATTTGCACACACCCGAGTATAGGAGGATCGAGCACTATGTGTCTGGGCTAGTGCCGGAGATTGCTGGGTTGGTGGCTGCTGGGAATCTTCCCACTCTTGCTGAAGTTGTCCGATCAGCTCATCGGATGACTAACTTGAAGGTGGCAGAAGGTGTTTTGCCTCCTAAAGGTACTGCTGTGAAGGTTACTGAGGGGAACAAGAGAAAGTGGGATAGTGTGGGGAAGAGTGCTGTGCCGCCGCCATCTCAGCCGGCGAAGAAGTTTGAATCATCTGGGTCTTCTTCGGGGCAGAAGTCAAGTGGGTATGTTGGGAAGCATCCCAAGTGCAACAAGTGTGGTTTTCACCACTCTAGGAATTGTGATCGGGCTCGTTGTCATCGGTGCCATCAGTTGGGGCATCATGCTAAGGATTGCAGGGTGGCACTCACCCCAACTCAGACTCCTACTGCTACTCCTACACCTGCTGCTCAGGGGACTCCAGGAAAGCAGGGGTGCTATAACTGTGGTGATACGGGACACTTCAAGCGTGAATGTCCTAAACTGAAGCAGGACGATAATGGAAGGGGCGGAAACGGTAATGGGAACAATGGGGGCGGAGGCAGGACTGCACGTGCTTTCGTCATTGGATCTGCAGAGGCTAGGCAGGATGCAGACACAGTTACCGGTACGTTCCTTCTTAATGATCGCTATGTTTCTGTCTTGTTTGATTATGGTGCCGATAAGAGTTTCGTATCTATGGACATTAGTCGATTGCTAGATATAGTACCCACACCTTTAGAGGCTAAGTACTTAATAGAATTGGCTGATGGTAAGAAAATCGAAGCGACACATACCCTTAGGGAATGTCGCTTGGAACTGTCGGGTTTGTCTTTCCCCATTGACCTTATGCCGGTACCCCTGGGTAGTTTTGATGTCGTTGTTGGCATGGATTGGTTATCTTTGTATCGTGCGGAGATCGTTTGTTTCGATAAGATTATTCGGATTCCTCTCCCTGATGGAGAGACTCTTTCGGTTCATGGCGAGAAAAGTGGTGCTCCGCTGAGTATCATTTCTAGCATGAAAACCCGTAAGTACCTTCGGAAGGGTTGTTCGGCCATTCTGGCACTTGTTAACTTTTCTTCTGACGATGAGAAGAAGATCGAGGATATCCCGGTGGTTCGTGAATTTCCCGATGTGTTTCCTGATGATTTGCCTGGTCTTCCTCCCCATCGTCAGGTTGAGTTTGGTATTGATCTTACTCCGGGTGCAGCTCCTATTGCCCGAGCTCCGTATCGTCTTCCACCTCCCGAGATGCAAGAGTTGTCCAGTCAGTTGCAGGAACTCTTGGAAAAGGGTTTCATCCGACCGAGTTCTTCCCGTGGGGAGCTCCTATTTTGTTTGTGAAGAAGAAGGACGGAAGTCTTCGCATGTGTATTGATTATCGTGAGCTGAACAAAGTGACCATCAAGAATCGTTATCCTCTTCCTCGCATTGATGATCACTTTGACCAGCTCCAGGGCTCCAGTTATTATTCGAAGATTGATTTGCGGTCCGGTTATCGCCAGTTGCGCATCAGGGAAGCTGACATTCAGAAGACTCTTTTCGCACTCGATACGGCCACTTTGAGTTCTTGGTCATGCCTTTTGGTCTCACTAACGCACCGGCGGTGTTCATGGACTTGATGAACCGCGTTTGCAAACCTTATCTTGATAAGTTCGTCATCGTGTTTATTGACGATATTCTGATTTATTCTAAGAACAAGACAGATCATGAAGAACACCTACGGTTGGTCTTGGAACTTTTGAGGCAGGAGCAGTTGTATGCTATGTTCTCAAAGTGTGATTTTTGGTTACGTGAAGTTCAATTCCTAGGACATGTGGTTAATGAACTGGGAATTCATGTCGATCCGGCCAAGATCGAAGCTATTAAAGACTGGGAAGCACCAAAGACGCCATCTGAGGTGCGGCAATTCCTAGGTCTTGCAGGTTACTACCGTCGTTTCATTGAGGGATTTTCGAAGATCGCTCAACCCCTCACTACTCTTACCCAGAAGGACCGAAAGTTCGACTAGGATGAACCACAGGAATCAGCATTTCAGATGTTGAAGCTTAAACTTTGTTCTGCACCTATCTTATCCTTACCTGAGGGTACGGATGACTTCGTTGTGTACTGTGACGCTTCTATTCGTGGTCTCGGTTGTGTGTTGATGCAACACGGGAAGGTTATTGCTTATGCTTCTCGTCAACTCAAGGTTCATGAGAAGAACTACACTACTCATGACTTGGAACTGGGTGCGGTAATCTTTGCGTTGAAAATCTAGAGACATTACTTGTACGGTACCAAGTGTGAAGTATACACCGATCACAAGAGTCTTCAGCATATTTTCGACCAGAAGGTGTTGAACATGCGGCAACGTCGCTGGGTTGTGGCGGACGCCTTGAGCAGGAAGGAGTCTGCGAATCCTCGTCGTGTTCGAGCCTTACAGCTCACCATTCATTCGTCATTGCCTGACCGAATCCATTCTGCACAGTTGGAAGCCTTGAAGGAGGAGAACCTTAAGGCTGAAACTATGCACAGTGCTGACAAGCATCTTGAACTCAGGACCGATGGCTTACACTATTTCGCGGGACGTGTTTGGGTTCCATTGTTCGGGGGATTATGCGAGCTTGTTTTGGATGAAGCTCACAAATCCCGGTATTCTATCCACCCTGGCTCCGATAAGATGTATCAGGATCTGAAGATACTTTATTGGTGGCCAAACATGAAAGCTGATATAGCTTCTTATGTCAGCAAATGCTTGACTTGTGCTAAAGTCAAGGTAGAGTATCAGAGGCCGTCTGGTCTCCTACAACAACCGGAGGTTCCAAAATGGAAGTGGGAGCGAATCACGATGGATTTTGTTACCAAATTGCCAAGGTCACCTAGTGGTTATGATATGATCTGGGTGATTGTTTATAGGCTGACAAAATCATCACGTTTCATACCTATTAAGGAAACCGATGGGCTCGAGCGGTTGGCTCGACTTTACCTTAAGGAGGTGCTTGCTCGGCACGGGGTGCCTGTTTCTATTATCTCTGATCGTGATTCCCGTTTTGCTTCGCGTTTCTGGAAGGCTCTGCACAAGGCTTTGGGTACTCAGCTGGATATGAGTACAGCTTTTCATCCGCAAACTGATGGACAGAGTGAGCGGACGATTCAAACCTTGGAAGACATGCTTCGGGCATGTGTTATCGATTTTGGCAAGAGTTGGGAGATTCACCTACCGTTGGTGGAGTTCTCCTACAACAACAGCTATCACTCTAGTATCAAGGTAGCTCCGTTCGAGGCTCTTTACGGACGGAAATGTCGATCACCACTTTGTTGGGCCGAGGTGGGCGAGAGCCAGCTCACTAGTCCGGAACTTGTGTACGAAACTTCGGAGAAAATCGTACAGATTCGTAACCGTTTAGCTGCTGCGCGGGATCGTCATAAGAGCTATGCCGATCGCCGTCGAAAACCTTTGGAGTTCCAGGTTGGGGACAGGGTACTTCTGAAAGTTTCACCATGGAAGGGCGTCATACGCTTTGGAAAGCGTGGCAAGCTTAACCCTTGTTATGTCGGACCATTCGCAATCCTGGATCGGATTGGACCGGTGGCATACAGACTTGACTTACCGGCGGAGCTCGGTAGTGTTCACAACGTCTTCCATGTGTCTAACTTGTAGAAGTGTTTGGCTGATGAATCTCTCATTGTACCACTGGAAGAGATCAAGGTTGATGATCGTCTTCGCATTGTGGAGGAACCTGTCGAGATTCTCGACTACAAGATTCGTAGCCTTCGTCGGAGTAAAATCCACATCGTCAAAGTTCGTTGGAACTCGAATCGTGGACCGGAGTTCACGTGGGAACGGGAGGATCAGATGAAAGCTAAACATCCTCATCTTTTCCGAAACGCGCATTCGAATCGAGGCATGTTACTGCTGAAGCGGAATGAATCTCAGGTCGAGATTCCTTTCAACGTGGGGATGATGTGACATCCGGTAAATTTTCTTTTCGTTTTGTTCTTTCCGTTTCTTTCATTTTTGGGCTTTGTGCAATTTCCGGGACGAAAATTCTTTCAACCTGGGGATGATGTGACACCCGGCATATTTGGCTTAAACATTTTAGTAACACCTAAGTCTACCTTAGCAGGAAACGTTTATAAACGGACTTAGCTAAATTAGTTGAGTCGGGTCAAGTTAGGATTGTCCAGGGTTCAATGATCTGGAGGATCATTGGGAGTCGTTTTGGGAATACACTAGTACCGGGTCCCGTTGTTGGTGACATTACATAAACTAATTAAGTGTATGTGTAGATTATGGGTCGTGTGGTGGATTATATACATAGATGTGTTTAAATGATGTGTAGATGATTATCCATGCTTAAATATGTTAAACATAGACTAAGGTTGCATGCTCATATGTTAAGGTGTGTTAAACACAACAAACTGGAAAAACTAGATGAACATAGGTCTGGTTCGACCACTTCGAGTGGTCAAAGGTGGAAATATGTATTGGTTCGACCCTTTGTAAATGGGCGAACCTGGGATGTGATGTTATGTGTTATTGAATGACTTGTTGCTGTTCTAATGATAGAAACATGAACTAGGGTTGCTATTGATGTTGGTTTATTGTTGTTTAGGGTTACAAATTGATAGATGGTGATATTATGGGTTTTTGGGGATTATATGAAATCTAGGGCTTATGCATGTTAAGTATTATTAACAAAACGAATGGGGGTTTTTGATTAAAAGATAAGCTGAGCAATTGTGGATGATTGTGGGTTGGTATTCAAAACTTTCCTAATTGGGTAAAGATTTCATGCATGATGTGACATTTCCATAATTTTGCCATTTTGGGAAAGTATTAAAACAAGCTGGTTTTGGGGAAAAATTGGTGGGGATTTGTAGGGATAAGTTAATCATACTTGACTGCTGTGTTTGATGATGTTTCGAGGTGTTTCGAATGTGTTTGAAGCATTTTTAGGAAAATTTGTACAACAGGGGCGAACCTGGACTCCTTCGACCGAACGAATGGGCGAAGGAGAGATTTCAGGGTCGAACCTGGGTTATGTTTGGGCGAACGTGGTTAAACGGTCGAAGGAGACATCAAAACGGTCGAACGTGGTAAAATGGGTGAAGGAAACTTAAAAACGGGCGAAGGAGATTTAACCTGACTGGTTCGACCGTTCTGATGCCGAAATGAGATTTTTGATACAAACTAAGTGTTTTATGCTTGAACCTTGTGTGTAATCTATGTGTACTTGATTAGTTAGGGTAATGAGTCGCCAACGGGATGTCGGGTCGGTCTAGTATGTCGGTTGAACAATTAAACACGTTTTAAAACATACTTGGTTACGATCTGGACAATCGGGGACTAGATAACCTTATGGTTATTAGTCGGAACACTTATGTGAACATTTTGATAGATCTCCGGTAGAGGGATCATCAAGGGCTTAGCATTTTACTAGTAACCGAAGAACGCTATCTAAGGTGAGTTCACGGCCCCACTTTTACAGCTTTAACTTTTAGGGGAGAAAACATGCGCTAAACTATTTTGGTAACATATGTCATACTATGGTTTTAACTTTATATTGCTATACGATCTTTGGAACTCCCGGGGGAAACCATGAATGTGCGGGGATGCACAACTGGGGAAATGTGGATAGATCTATTGGGCGTGACCTGCCCCACTCGTCGGCTTGGAGGGCCGGGCGGGTGCATGTTGTCTCGAACTGGTAACATTGGTATCATGCTGAACATTCGGGCTGCTTAAACATATGCTAAACATTGCTAAATGTGTCTAGTAATGGTTTCCAATGGTAGTAGTAATAAAACATACGCCTAGCTAGCGTACTTGGTGACATTTGTATAGTATGGACATGGTAACGTTTCGGTAACTTTGGTAACTTATTGAACAAACCTGTGAACTCACCAGCATTATATGTTGACATCTTTTTGGCATGTTTTTCTCAGGTCGCTAAGGTAGCAACAGAGGACTAGTCGCACGAGTCTGCATGGCGTCTAGAGTTAGTTCATGTTTTGTAATAAACATTTGGTACATTTGGGTCTATGGTCTGTAACTTATTAAATGCTTCCGCTACTGCTTTTAAGATTATGAAAACTGTGTCTTTTTTAATGTCATGTATCTTCATATAGAGTTGTTTATTGTGACCGTTGACTTGGATCCTGGTTTGTCATGCGCCTCGCGGTAAAACTCCGCAAGTGGAAATTTGAGGGTGTGACAGATGTGACACCCGGCATATTTGGCTTAAACATTTTAGTAACACCTAAGTTTACCTTAGCAGGAAACGTTTATAAACGGACTTAACTAAATTAGTTGAGTCGGGTCAAGTTAGGATTGTCCAGGGTTCAATGATCTGGAGGATCATTGGGAGTCGTTTTGGGAATACACTAGTACCGGGTCCCGTTGTTGGTGACATTACATAAACTAATTAAGTGTATGTGTAGATTATGGGTCGTGTGGTGGATTATATACATAGATGTGTTTAAATGATGTGTAGATGATTATCCATGCTTAAATATGTTAAACATAGAGTAAGGTTGCATGCTCATATGTTAAGGTGTGTTAAAATGCGTTAAACACGACAAACTGGAAAAACTAGATGAACATAGGTCTGGTTCGACCACTTCGAGTGGTCGAAGGTGGAACTATGTATTGGTTCGACCCTTTGTAAATGGGCGAACCTGGGATGTGGAATTGAAAGAATTCCCTTCGACCAAGACAGGGCTCATTCGACCCTGTGAAAGGGTCGAAGGAGGCGAAACTTCGACCACTGACAGTGGGCGAAGGTGGAATAGTATAAATACCAAACTTTGTCATTTTTCACCATTTCACAAACCCTAACCGTCTCAAAACACTCTCAAACGATTTTTAATCACTAAGGAAGGAGTTTTTGCTCTTCTTTTGCATAATCTAACCTATCCACAACATCTAAACAAGAATCCAAGGTGTGTTCCTAATCCTAAATCTTTTTAAGGCATTTTAATCCGTTTTTATCTAACCCTAAATGTCCAGATCTGTCCTAAGGAAGTTTTTATCAATAAAAACCTTTTAAACATCTTTCTAAACCTAAACCTTATCATTAAACATGGGTTTTGTATCAATAAACATATGTTAATTGTGTGTTATGTGATGTTATGTGTTATTGAATGATTTGCTGCTGTTCTAATGATAGAAACATGAACTAGGGTTGCTATTGATGTTGGTTTATTGTTGTTTAGGGTTACAAATTGATAGATGGTGATATTATGGGTATTTTGGGGATTATATGAAATCTAGGGCTTATGCATGTTAAGTATTATTAACAAAACGAATGGGGGTTTTTGATTACAAGATAAGCTGAGCAATTGTGGATGATTGTGGGTTGGTATTTAAAAGTTTCCTAATTAGTAAAGATTTCATGCATGATGTGACATTTCCATAATTTTGCCATTTTGGGAAAGTATTAAAACAAGCTGGTTTTGGGGCAAAATTGGTGGGGATTTGTAGGGATAAGTTAATCATACTTGGCTGCTGTGTTTGATGATGTTTCGAGGTTTTCGAATGTGTTTGAAGCGTTTTTAGGAAAATTTGTACAACAGGGGCGAACCTGGACTCCTTCGACCGAACGAATGGGCGATTGAGAGATTTCAGGGTCAAACCTGGGTTATGTTTGGGCGAACGTGGTAAAACGGTCGAAGGAGACATCAAAACGGTCGAACGTGGTAAAATGGGCGAAGGAAACTTAAAAACGGGCGAAGGAGATTTAACCTGACTGGTTCTACCGTTCTGATGCAGATATGAGATTTTTGATACAAACTAAGTGTTTTATGCTTGAACCTTGTGTGTAATCTATGTGTACTTGATTAGTTAGGGTAATGAGTCACCAACGGGATGTCGGGTCGGTCTAGTGTGTCGGTTGAACAATTAAACACGTTTTAAAACATACTTGGTTACGATCTGGACAATCGGGGACTAGATAACCTTTTGGTTATTAGTCGGAACACTTATGTGAACATTTTGATAGATCTCCGGTAGAGGGATCATCAAGGGCTTAGCATTTTACTAGTAACCGAAGAACGCTATCTAAGGTGAGTTCACGGCCCCACTTTTACAGCTTTAACTTTTGGGGGAGAAAACATGCGCTAAACTATTTTGGTAACATATGTCATACTATGGTTTTAACTTTATATTGCAATACGATCTTTGGAAGTCCCGGGGAAACCATGAATGTGCGGGGATGCACAACGGGGGAAATGTGGATAGATCTATTGGGCATGACCAGCCCCACTCGTCGGCTTGGAGGGCCGGGCGGGTGCATGTTGTCTCGAACTGGTAACATTATGTAACACCCCAACCGATGGCGGAAACATCGGGATGTCACGTATTGATGATTGTTCAGTAGCTCATGGTAATACATATGTTTAAATAATCCTTTATTACATTACAATATTTAATTACATTAAAGTCTACATCAAATTATCAAACAAAGCTAAACTTCAAATATCTCCTCATGCTAACTCTAGACTTCAAGCATCAGTATTTCCTGTAGAGTTTGGAAAAATGGGGGGGTCAACTAGAAGTTGGTGAGAATACATAATCCATGTTAAGCATATAGTTTAAGTATAAAAGTCTAGCAATTCGTATGTCTATCGTAAATTTAAGTCTACATGCATAGTATAATATGTTGACATAATCAAACCTCCGACTAGTTTAGGTCCATCCCGTCATCTACGGTTCACCTTAGTAATATGTTGAACGATAACAATCACCCACGTGACCTATGTAGGAGGTACACGTATCCGGGTGGGGTTGTCAATCCAATAGATCTATTATTGAGTATCGCCGGCTTGGCCATAGCTAATGATTATGTAAATGTTGAAACTCGTTGAAACTGTTGACTAATACATGAGGCAATAAAGTTTACTTCTAGTCATGTATGTTGAATTGCTTAAAATTGTTGCAAGTATAAAGAATCGCATAAACAGGATTGCGTAAACTCACCTGAAATTCACCGTGCAAGTACTAGCAAGTAGCAACAAATCTGAACTTGGATAAATTGAACTCTTGTATCCTAATACAAATAAATGATGTCTTAATTTCTAATGCAAATACGCTTGTTTCTTTCTTGGTTGTGAAGATAGTTGATTCAACTACCTAGACTCGTATTGTAAACAATACTCGTCTTAAAGTATGTATAACTTGACGAACCGACGGGGCTTGGTTTTGATCTCTTGAAAGTATGCGCGTATGTATAGTTATATATATAAATATATATACTTTAATGTAATATTTGAGGTTGCGTTGATTTATTTGCACAATTTTATAGATTTTAAATACCCGATATGTTTCTTATATTATATAAAAATTTGGGCAGAGTTTCCTCTGTTTTTGTAATAACCCAGACAACTCAAGTTGTCTATATTTTCCCAAAATCAATTGTACAAATAAACGACACATAATTTGGCTAAGCTTTTAGACGCGACAAGTGTTAACTTATTATACTTATAAAAAGCGATGGACTAAACATGTTGACAAGTAACATACATACATGTATTATAATGCTTGATTGTCAAAATAATTTGTATAAGTTGTTCTTTATTTCGTTGTTAGAAAGCGAAATAATAAAACGACTTGCAATAAAGTTTGAATAAATGTGTTTGATATTACAAACGCACACATAGGTATTATAGAATTCATCTAGTCGAATATCCCGTATATTATTAGTATACCAATTTAGTCTTAAAAATATATATGTTTTGCTAAGTAATGTGTTTAAATATATAAACAAATATGCACTCATATATAGTTTGATATTTCATTTCCCTCGCTATAACAAGTATATGAGTCGTTTCTAGTTCGTTCGCGTGATTAAATATAACTTTCGGTCACAAGTCGGTTCGGTTCGTTTAAGTTTTCTAAAACCTATATTTATATACAATATATACGAAAAGAATAAACTAGGGTCTTGGCGTGCGTTATACCTTCCTGTTAGTTATGCTCGTGCAACAAACGACACGTAACCCGCTCGTACCCACGTTGACCAGCTTTGACCGATGTTGACCAGGTTGACCATCGTTGACTATGTTTGACCTGGTCAACTCGTGTTTGACTGCGACTTGGAGAGAACGAACAAGAACTCAGGCTCCATCCCACGTCCTCCTAGCATCTTCCGGCCACCATAGCAGATTCCCGGCTGTAGAGCTTGTCTCAGACCACCGCACTAACACCAAGCCAAACACAGACATGACTCGGAATAAAGATCAATGGTCACTAACATGAACCGGAAGAGGACTTGAATTTGTGGACAGCTAGAAGGGATTCAAGACCCTGAACTATTGAGACAGAGCCAATGTTCACTAAACGAACCCACCACGCTGTACCACCATCGGCCATCTGCACTTCATGTCTTCATGGAGCCGTGGTCTGGGGTGAGCTCGAAGACGTGGATAGAGATCCGACCGGGCTGTCGCGGGTCATACTAATCAAGCCCGATCTGTGCTCTGTTGCTGGTCAGAAGAGGCGGCTGGTGGGTCTCCTGTGGTGTCGTCGCTGGTCAGAGGGAGAGGAGGAGAGTGGTGGTTGAGATGCAAATGGTAGTTCGAGTGGTGGTTGGCGGCGGTTGTTGTTGCTACTGGCCGGTTAGAAGGAGGGGGTAGGAGGAAAGGGTCGGATGGTGGTTGCTGGTGGTGGCTGAGGTGATGGTGGTCGGCGGCGCGGCGTAGGTGGTGTATGGTTGATGGCGGCGCTGATCAGGGAGGGAGAGAGGAATGGAAAAAAAAATAAGATGAATACTCTTGTAGGAGGGATGTGTATGTGAAAAGATTATGAAGAGAAGTGGAGGAGAAGGGAGGTTCAGGTAGTGATGCTAGCTAGGGTTGTGGATACTAGAATGAGGAGGAAGAAGATGATAGGATTTTATATAGGTAGGGTTTTGTTGGTGTAGGTTCAATAGACACCACGTATACTAACTCGTACTGGCTCGGGTCTCGTTTATGAACTGGACTCGTTATCAATAACATAATAATTACATAAGTTATATAAATGTAAACTGAATTAAAACGTGCATTTGGACTATGTATTTGTTATATATATATATATATTTAGTCGCGATTAAATTTGTAAGAATAAGTGGCGTTTACTAGTATGTTATTACCTACGACGCGGTATTTGGCGAATTTAGATTGTTATATTAATAAACGAATTACGAATGTATTCTTTGTTAATGAGAAAATTTATTAACGAATTAACGAATCGTTTTATAAGTAAAATATTATTATTATATAATTCGAGAAACGTTGGGCGTTACAGTCTCCACTACTTTTGGGAACTTCGTCCCGAAGTTATTAAAAACACCGGGTTGGGTGTGATTGGGTAGAATTTAAGACAGCTGTAGTTTGAAAAAAAAAATTTGGGTTAAGGCACAACATGAATTTATAAGTAATAGAATAATATGTTTCGAATACTTTGGGTAAGAGTTTGGATATATGTGAGTTGATTGATTATGGAAGGACTAAATGAGTTATTAGGTAACAAGAGTTTATAATTGGTTATTTACCGAAAACCTTGATAGAATTTCACACTACCTTAACGTACCTGTAAATTCGTGATTACGTTCCGGACCGCAATCACCAATTTACCTTACATTAGGGTTTTGTGTCCTTCTATAACTCTAAACACACATGTAAAAATGCAATTAACCTTGTTATTGAGTCATATACATTGTAATTGTATCCAAAAATGAGTCCAACTGTTGAGCAGGAAAAAGACTTCTACCAGTCAGTGAGTAAGAACCTCTACCGATTGTTGAGCAGGTGCGATAGCCTCTACCAGTCGTTGAGCAGGTTATTAGAACCTCTACCGACTGTTGAGCAGGCATGATGACCTCTACCAATCGTTGAGCAGGTTGTTAGATACTCTACTAACTGTTGAGCAAGCACTTCATCCTCTACCAGTTGTTTGATTAAGTGTAACAATTGTTTTTGATTTAGCACGTAAGTTGCAAGTTGTTAATATATACATGTAGCAAGTTTGTAAATGCATCAAGTATCAAGTATAGCATGCGAGTTGTAATAGAGTTGCCCTTTACAAGGCTAATGACTCTAGGTGTGTTTATAGCAAATAGTTTATATTCCATGCTTTCATGTATCATGAATAGTCAAATGTTCATGTAGATAATCAAGTCTCATGTATAACTAAGAATCAAGTTTGATGTGACGAGCAATTAAGTTTTCAATAGTTTGGTCATCGTAGGGGTCAAGTTCATGTTCGATGAGGTAAAGGATGTGAATTTGGTTTTTGAGAGATGATGAAAACTCAAAGTAACATCAAGATTGTGAAAAATGGTGAATGTGTAAATGGTTGATAAAGGGTTTAATTTATAGGGTTTCAAAAAGACGCAAGTAGTAAGGTGATCATGCAGAATAATCGTGGAGTTTGAATGAATGGTTAGATACAAGCGTATGAGAAAACATGATTGCGGTATTCGCCAAACATTTGTAATAGTTCGAACAAGTTTAAAATAAGTGGGGGGTCAATGGGAATTGGAGATTAATTTTTGTTCATGAAGAATTTATTTTACATACAACAAAAGTTGTTAAATAGTACAAACTATGTGGCTTTAAATCAAAATATTTCAATTAGTTGGGGATTTTAAACACGACATTAAGTTTTATAGATCAAGGTAACATTATATTGATTTTTTTTTGTTACGCTAATGAATAAACATTTGAACTCATTTGAACTTAGAAATAAAGTTTGTGGACATCTTTTGACAAAAAATATGTATTTCCCATAGTTTATAGGTGGTGAAAATTTGACAATATTAAGAAATCTTTATTGTTGTGCTAGGGTATACTCAGTTATGGGGTTACAGTTGATCACGAATTTTAAAATCTTGAATGTGATGGAATTTTATGGTTAGGGGTACCTAAAAAAAAATGTAGGGAAACATTTAAAATGAAATTGGCTAGAAACATCAAAGGTAATAGATTTTAAAAAGTATATATATGTAACATGTTTGTAAAAAAAAGAAATATATTATTTGGGTTAGACGTTGAAAATAATTAAACGTACACGTAATATTATAAGTTTGTAAAATGAAGTGTGGTTGTGAAATTCCACCAATGATTCATGAAATTTAGGCTAACAGATGAATTATATAAGAAAGGGAATAGATTTGATTTGCAAAAATTTTGAGATTCAAAACTTAGAATTTATACGGGAGTGAGAGGGTATAAATGAAAATGAGTCACAAAGATTGTAAATATCTAACCCCGAATAAACGAAAATGTTGGTTTATCAAAACAGATCAGGTCTAAGCCCAACGAATTTGCCCTAATAATCTAGAAGTACGTTAGGATTATAGCAAGTATGTGAAAGAGAGTGGGCAAGACCAAGTTAGGCTAAGAATAAGGATGAGGATAGCGATAGAGATGAGGATAAGGTAGAGCTACAAGTAATTGAAGCAAGTACTGGTTAAAGTCTTAAGGTTATAGACTAGATTATTTTTCTAATAACCTAATTCCCTATAACCATGGCTCTGATACCAATCTGTAACACCCCAACCGATGGCGGAAACATCGGGATGTCACGTATTGATGATTGTTCAGTAGCTCATGGTAATACATATGTTTAAATAATCCTTTATTACATTACAATATTTAATTACATTAAAGTCTACATCAAATTATCAAACAAAGCTAAAACTTCAAATATCTCCTCATGCTAACTCTAGACTTCAAGCATCAGTATTTCCTGTAGAGTTCGGAAAAAATGGGGGGGTCAACTAGAAGTTGGTGAGAATACATAATCCATGTTAAGCATATAGTTTAAGTATAAAAGTCTAGCAATTCGTATGTCTATCGTAAATTTAAGTCTACATGCATAGTATAATATGTTGACATAATCAAACCTCCGACTAGTTTAGGTCCATCCCGTCATCTACGGTTCACCTTAGTAATATGTTGAACGATAACAATCACCCACGTGACCTATGTAGGAGGTACACGTATCCGGGTGGGGTTGTCAATCCAATAGATCTATTATTGAGTATCGCCGGCTTGGCCATAGCTAATGATTATGTAAATGTTGAAACTCGTTGAAACTGTTGACTAATACATGAGGCAATAAAGTTTACTTCTAGACATGTATGTTGAATTGCTTAAAATTGTTGCAAGTATAAAGAATCGCATAAACAGGATTACGTAAACTCACCTGAAATTCACCGTGCAAGTACTAGCAAGTAGCAACAAATCTGAACTTGGATAAATTGAACTCTTGTATCCTAATACAAATAATGATGTCTTAATTTCTAATGCAAATACGCTTGTTTCTTTCTTGGTTGTGAAGATAGTTGATTCAACTACCTAGACTCGTATTGTAAACAATACTCGTCTTAAAGTATGTATAACTTGACGAACCGACGGGGCTTGGTTTTGATCTCTTGAAAGTATGCGCGTATGTATAGTTATATATATAAATATATATACTTTAATGTAATATTTGAGGTTGCGTTGATTTATTTGCACAATTTTATAGATTTTAAATACCCGATATGTTTCTTATATTATATAAAAATTTGGGCAGAGTTTCCTCTGTTTTTGTAATAACCCAGACAACTCAAGTTGTCTATATTTTCCCAAAATCAATTGTACAAATAAACGACACATAATTTGGCTAAGCTTTTAGACGCGACAGGTGTTAACTTATTATACTTATAAAAAGCGATGGACTAAACATGTTGACAAGTAACATACATACATGTATTATAATGCTTGATTGTCAAAATAATTTGTATAAGCTGTTCTTTATTTCGTTGTTAGAAAGCGAAATAATAAAACGACTTGCAATAAAGTTTGAATAAATGTGTTTGATATTACAAACGCACACATAGATATTATAGAATTCATCTAGTCGAATATCCCGTATATTATTAGTATACCAATTTAGTCTTAAAAATATATATGTTTTGCTAAGTAATGTGTTTAAATATATAAACAAATATGCACTCATATATAGTTTGATATTTCATTTCCCTCGCTATAACAAGTATATGAGTCGTTTTAGTTCGTTCGCGTGATTAAATATAACTTTCGGTCACAAGTCGGTTCGGTTCGTTTAAGTTTTCTAAAACCTATATTTATATACAATATATACGAAAAGAATAAACTAGGGTCTTGGCGTGCGTTATACCTTCCTGTTAGTTATGCTCGTGCAACAAACGACACGTAACCCGCTCGTACCCACGTTGACCAGCTTTGACCGATGTTGACCAGGTTGACCATCGTTGACTATGTTTGACCTGGTCAACTCGTGTTTGACTGCGACTTGGAGAGAACGAACAAGAACTCAGGCTCCATCCCACGTCCTCCTAGCATCTTCCGGCCACCATAGCAGATTCCGGCTGTAGAGCTTGTCTCAGACCACCGCACTAACACCAAGCCAAACACAGACATGACTCGGAATAAAGATCAATGGTCACTAACATGAACCGGAAGAGGACTTGAATTTGTGGACAGCTAGAAGGGATTCAAGACCCTGAACTATTGAGACAGAGCCAATGTTCACTAAACGAACCCACCACGCTGTACCACCATCGGCCATCTGCACTTCATGTCTTCATGGAGCCGTGGTCTGGGGTGAGCTCGAAGACGTGGATAGAGATCCGACCGGGCTGTCGCGGGTCATACTAATCAGGCCCGATCTGTGCTCTGTTGCTGGTCAGAAGAGGCGGCTGGTGGGTCTCCTGTGGTGTCGTCGCTGGTCAGAGGGAGAGGAGGAGAGTGGTGGTGGAGATGCAAATGGTAGTTCGAGTGGTGGTTGGCGGGGGTTGTTGTTGCTACTGGCCGGTTAGAAGGAGGGGGTAGGAGGAAAGGGTCGGATGGTGGTTGCTGGTGGTGGCTGAGGTGATGGTGGTCGGCGGCGCGGCGTAGGTGGTGTATGGTTGATGGCGGCGCTGATCAGGGAGGGAGAGAGGAATGGAAAAAAAATAAGATGAATACTCTTGTAGGAGGGATGTGTATGTGAAAAGATTATGAAGAGAAGTGGAGGAGAAGGGAGGTTCAGGTAGTGATGCTAGCTAGGGTTGTGGATACTAGAATGAGGAGGAAGAAGATGATAGGATTTTATATAGGTAGGGTTTTGTTGGTGTAGGTTCAATAGACACCACGTATACTAACTCGTACTGGCTCGGGTCTCGTTTATGAACTGGACTCGTTATCAATAACATAATAATTACATAAGTTATATAAATGTAAACTGAATTAAAACGTGCATTTGGACTATGTATTTGTTATATATATATATATTTAGTCGCGATTAAATTTGTAAGAATAAGTGGCGTTTACTAGTATGTTATTACCTACGACGCGGTATTTGGCGAATTTAGATTGTTATATTAATAAACGAATTACGAATGTATTCTTTGTTAATGAGAAAATTTATTAACGAATTAACGAATCGTTTTATAAGTAAAATATTATTATTATATAATTCGAGAAACGCTGGGCGTTACACATTAGTATCATGCTGAACATTCGGGCTGCTTAAACATATGCTAAACATTGCTAAACATTGCTAAACATGTCTAGTAATGGTTTCCAATCGTAGTAGTAATAAAACATACGTCTAGCTAGTGTACTTGGTGACATTGGTATAGTATGGACATGGTAACGTTTCGGTAACTTTGGTAACTTATTAAACAAACATGTGAACTCACTAGCATTATATGTTGACGTCTTTTTGGCATGTTTTTCTCAGGTCGCTAAGGTAGCAACAGAGGCCTAGGCGCACGAGTCTGCATGGCGTCTAGACTTAGTTCACGTTTTGTAATAAACATTTGGTACATTTGGGTCTATGGTCTGTAACTTATTAAATGCTTCCGCTACTGCTTTTAAGATTATGAAAACTGTGTCTTTTTTAATGTCATGTATCTCCATATAGAGTTGTTGATTGTGACCGTTGACTTGGATCCTGGTTTGTCATGCGCCTCGCGGTAAAACTCCGCAAGTGGAAATTTGAGGGTGTGACAGATGGTATCAGAGCCACTCCTGTGCCGTTCGGGATGGTGGGTGCACACCTCATCAGGGACGATGAGACTCTAACAGGGGGTGAATGTGACACCCCAGGAACACACCTAATCAGGGACGATGAGACTCTAACAGGGGGTGAATGTGACACCCCAGGAAAATCCCACATCGGCCGTGGCCAGGAGAGATCCTTGGTTCATAAGTAATGTCTTGCCTCTTAAATCACCAACCCGTTTTGGGGCTTAATGTTAGTGGATGAGAGGAGAACTCCACAGTTAAGCGTGCTCAGGTGAGAGAAATTTCAAGATGGGTGACCTCCTGGGAAGTCTCCACTTGGGCAACCAAAAACAAATCCGTGAGCTCTGGATGGGCAAAGCGGACAATATTGGTGGTAAGAGGGGCGGGGTGTTACAAAAAGTTTGTGTATGGCAGATTTACACTGGTGTAAAAAATTACGCCAGTATAAAAACGAGAGTGATATGACAGAATGTACAATTTGATTTTTTGTTTTAAAAAAATAAATTAATTAAAAAAAATTAAATAAAGTTTAAAAAAAATTAAATGATATTATATTATTTTTTCTCTCCCATGGCTTTTTACTTAAATACCCTTAAAGTACCATTTTTCATTAAAAAAAAATACTTACTAATCATGTAAAGACAACAAGTCTCATCTTTAATCTCAACCATTGGATCACCAAGATCAATGGCCCATAAGGGTTCCCTAGTTCTCACAACTCGGTACAGTTCTCATATTATCCTAACCCTATATATATAGGTTTAGGTTCCTGTACAAAAGGTAAAATGTATGAGAAGGGTGAGAAGGCTTCTGGTTGCGACACGTAACACATGGTCTTTAGGAATTTAGTAATTTAGACCTAACATTAAAAAACAAAAGATTAAAATCATACCCCCTCCCCCTCTTTCTTTCTTTATCCAAGTTTATACTCCCCCCCCTCTCCTCGATTTAAAACATGCTTGCTCTTACTTTCCTTTTTTAGGAAGATTATTTCTTTTCTTTTTACTCATCCGTAACATCACAACACACCAACATACGATTTTTAATCCTTATGATGTTTTATAACACACCGATGTATTTTGCTTTTCATTCAGTCTTTTATTTTATAGTAATTTTTGTATTTTTATTTCAATCCATGGTGTTGTATGTACAAATCATGTTTCATATTCTTACAATACCAAAGAAATCTAAACACACCTTTATATCACCTATGACTATAAAACACAACATGATGATCATAATAAAACACAACATACAGTAACATTTCTATTTGTTTTCAATCCATGGTACTATATGTACAAATCACGTTCCATATACTGAAAACACCAAAGAAATCTGAACTCACCTTCATACACCTATGAGTATAAAACACAACAGGATGATCATGATAAAACACAACATGCCCAACCTAGTGAAAATCAAAGAACTTTTAGACAATCCCGATTACCACGAACAATAAAACATATCAAAAAGGAAACACATTAAACACAATGTTTGAAACCCGACTAATACATAAAGAAACCTAAAAAAAACCATCATAAAAATTAAGGAGCGTAAAACACAACAGGATGCAATATAGTTATTCCAGATGTTTAAAACACCATACTCGTCGTTTTTCACCTACAATTTCTGACAGTTTTTTTTGACGGTTTATTTATTTATTTATTTATTTATTTTGCGTCTTTGCCCGAAAACATAACAACACCCACGCATAATCAGGTAAGAAACAAATAAGAGATGAGGAACCATTGAAGAATGAAGGTGTGGATGTTGTTAGAAGGTGTTTTATGGCTGGTCAGAGGCAACAGAATAAGGTGGAGGAGGAGAGAGTTTTTCTTTCACACAATAAGTGTGTTTTTGTTTTGACTTTAATTAAAGATAAATTAATGGTTATCAATTTAAGATATATTCAATTGACATGTTTACCGCTAAATAATCAAATCCATTAATTATAATTAAAACATTAATTACAATCTTGCCATTGCTAAATCTTGGCCATCCATTCATTTATTCAATGGTCTAAAACACTTCTTATCCTTCTTAGAAAAACGCTACTTTGTACATGATTTCCACTATATATATATAAGTAGAGGATTCTGTAAGAACTAAGAATATTGTTTTGTGTGAGAATTGTAGGAAAGATTAAGAATTGACATGTAGGCATCATGTTTTTTATTTTGGAATGATGTATTAGGTTGTTTTGGCTTGAAAAACACTTAACACAACAATATACAAAAATTTAAAACACAATCCAATTTATTATAGTCATTAAATTTAAATTACAGATAAAACACCCTAGTAATTACTTAAAACACTCTGCTTAAAACACCCTAGTAATTACTCACTACTAGAAAAAAAACCCTTTCTTGACACCCAATGCGTGTCAAGAAAGGGGTCTGATGACAGGAAAAAGAATGTCAAGGATGGCGGTGTCATAAATTTAACATGACATATTTTCGCATGTCATCTGTTTATGACACACATTTATGACAGGATTTATTGACACGTGTTATGACACTTTTTAATGACACACATTTTTATGACAGTTTTTAACGACACACTTTATGACAGAATTTATGATAGAATTTTATGACGTTCTTTGCGTGTCATAATTTTTTAAACTAAAAAAAATTCCTATAAAATTACATATTTACCTACTGGATTTATTGTTATTTTATTATATGCAAAATAATTAGCAAACTAATAACAAAAACATCATTTCATTATATAATCCATATTTATCTAATTACAAACTAATCCGAGACAACATTTAACGTTTACAAAACTATATTGTATTGACATTACATTGCCTTCAAACAAGTTTCGATCATTTGAAAATAAATGTCGCGGCGTAGCCTAACCATTCTTCGCGTACGACACCCATGTCCTCATCCCCGTAATGATCCGCTCCTCACCTAACCTGAGACAACAATAAAATTTAATACATTAGTCGAGGCCGGCCAATTATTTTACATAAATCATAATACATCGCTACGTTTATTTTGCCTTAACTTACATTGCCCAATGTTTCTGTAATCATTAGTATCACATTAGGGTTTGTGTAGTTGTAGATAGTTATGTGGGGGTTATAGGATTAAAATATTAAAAAGTAATAGAAAAGGGGTTATGTTGGGGTTATGGAAAAAGAGGGTGTAGTGGGAAGGGGGGTTATGTGGGGTTATAAATGATTGGTAATGATTGGTTAATTATTGTTTTTTATTTAAATAAGAATATTTAATACTTAATAATATTTCATTAAAAATAAAAATAATAATAAAAATAAAAATTTAAACTGAAAGTTTATTAAATTAATAAAATAATAAAAAAATTATTTAGTATTAAAAAATAAAATTTAATAAAAAAAATTTGAATTTCAAACGGTTACTGTTCCAAACCGTTTGAATTTCAAATAGTTTCCCTCCTACTTCAAAGTTTGAATTTCAAAATTTCCCCCACAAACGTTTAAATTTCAAAGTTTTCCCCCCCACCAAATCTCAGTCACACCTATAAATACCCCCCCTCCTCCCAAATCTCAGTCACACCTCTTCCCTCTTCCTCATCCTTTCCTCATCCTGAACACAATGAATAATATGGGCAGTTTTCAAGCAGGAGCTGCCGGACCTTCTAATGTCCGGCAGTACGCTCGCCGGGTCCGGGACGGGGCCGGCCCCGGAGACTACCATTCACCTCCTCTCCTCCTCCTCCACAACCTCCTCTTCCTCCTCCACAACATTGGTTATATCACCCTTCTCCTCCTGCTGCGGCACCACCAACCTTTCCTCATCCTGAAGTCGATGATGACTTCACGGATGAAGAATGGGCCTGGGCCATGGATTATACCATGGCTATTAATGAAATGGACCGACTGAGGGTGTCGGCCCCCACCCCCCGAATTGCTGCTGCTATCCCCTCCCCCCACCACCAACCTATCCCCACCCCCAGAATACCCCCACCCACCACCACCAACCTATCCCCACCCCCCATAATACTTGCCCACTCCACCACCACCAACCTATCCCCACCCCACCCCGTGAATATGGGGACCCAACTCCTGAGGACTTGGAAGCCCTCATGGAACTTGAGGAGGAGGAGCGCCTTTGGAGCATGCCTTCCCCTCGTCGGGAGAACTACTACTTCCCCTCGGATGCAAGGTCCGATGGGAGGGACAGCTCACGTTCCCTATCCCCCGAGTACTACACACTCGAGGACTGGGACAACTACTCTCCGTAGTGGGAGGTTTAGGTTTTAATAAGTAATTTAGGATTATATTATGTCTTTATGTAATGTGTTTATGTAACGTTTTAATAAGTAGTTTAGGATTAGGAACTCTGTTTGTAATAAGTAATTTAGGATTGTAATTTTATGTGTTTATGTGGTTTAAATTTAAAATATTATGTAATCTTTTAAAATAAACTAACATTAAACACAAAAGATTGGTGAAAACGCATTAAACATAAAGCCTAAAACATTAAACATTACAAATACAACACTAAACATAAAACGTAACATTAAACATAAAGCCTAAACATTAAAAATTAAACATAGTGAAAACGCATCAGAGACCACGACAAAAGATTGGTGATTGAGAAGTCGCTATCGTATTGTTGACGATAGGCGTCGTGTGTCAACTGAATTGCCATCTGTTCGCTAACCCCAGGGTGCGCCTGCATCGTCGCTGAATAGACTCCATGCCATCTGTCAACGATAGTTCGTATAGAATGCCACTTACTGTTGATATGGTCAACGTTACGGTGGTTCGTTCCCGTGATTTGGTTGAACTCAACCAACACATCCTGCCAAAAAGCCCGCCTATTGGTTGACGGGATCTCCTTAACGTTTATCCACGCCCGCACTAACTCCAGTTGCTCTTGATTCGTCCAGGCTGCCATAGGTTTGGTTTTTGGTTTGTATTTGATTTTGGTTTGTAAGAGTGTGTGTATTTGTGGTTAATTTGTGTGTGGTATATGTATATATATAGATAGATTGTATAGTTTAAAAAAAAATAAAAAAAAAATAAATGGAAGTGACCGTTTGACAACGGTCAAATATTAAAATCATCAAATTCTGCACCACAACGCTCGTTATCCTCACAATCCTCTTCAAAGAAAACGCCCTATAGCGCCTGGGGGGCGGTGTTCCCCGGCGCTATAGGGGCTTATAACGCCCTATAACTCCACCACTACACACACTCTTATCATTTGTAACTAACCCAGTGAGCCTAAATTTGTACCAAAAAAGACATGTTTCAACCTGGCACTCAATCAGCCCATCTTGCCACTTCTAAGTTTGACCATAAAACTAACTATTGGTATGATAATTTTAAACAAGAGAAAACATACAAAAATGCTTACCGTTCTGCAAACTTTTCCATGATACGGTCTATCTTCTGTGCTTCACCAGGAAGTCGAAAACCTCTCAAAAACTCACGTATCGCAGCATGAAATTTCATCCCAGAAAAGTTCATAGAATCAACATAAGCATGCATTAATTAGGATCCCTACACAGAATTCAAAGGGGCTAAAACTTGAATAATGAAACTATGAAAGCTAAAACTTTAAGAATCATATATATTCATATAATTAGGATCCCTATACAAAATTCAAAGGGGCTTGCACATTCCTATTAAACATAACCACAAAATAATCAGGACATAAAGATTGAATATGCAAGGTTATATATAAATGTGAATGCAACTGAAGCAAAAGTAGGCTTGAAAGTCACCTGAATGTAGTCTTAATACCTTTGATGGTAAAGCGTTGTAACAGAAGCTTATTCTGAAAGGCTTGACGATACGCTTGAACCGTTCCCCTAATCAAGATTCGAAAGTCCATTAAAAACATCTTTCAAGAATTTTAGCAGCCTGCAAAAGGTTGATATCATGATTCAATAAAGTAAACAGATGAAAGTGCACCAGATTGTGTGCTCCACCTTCCTTATCCTGCTTAAAGCTAGAAAAAAAACTAAACACAAACGGCTGAAAATGATTATTACACTGTGCATAAACAACTTAAGAATCAATAAATTAGAGGAAAAATGGAAAGAAAGAAATTCATTAAAATTGAATCTTTGCGCTATTAAAAACAGGGGCGTAAGTTCCAGGAGCCATCGGCACCATCGGGGCCTCCGACAGAACCGTAGGTGACGTGAAACCATAACTTCGATTTCACCGCTGCACATATACCCTCGTATCACTTTCCCGTCGCTTGGTCAAGTCGAAAGCCTCACCAACGTTACTTGTCGCTGCTGATGTAGATAACTTAACATTTATAAAGCCGGGACCAAGCCTCACCTTCGCCTCACGAGGCGTAAGCCTCGAGGCGAACCGAGGCATAAGCCGGGGCGGAATTAAAAAATTAAATAAATAATTATATATCTTTCAAAAAATAAAATGCTAACTAATTTCATCATCAAATTCATCAAAAACAACAAAAACACACATAAAAAAGACATAAAATGTCACAAAAAGTCGAAAACATAAAAAATATACCTGAAACCCCCCTGAGGCGCATCTGAGGCACAACTTTTCATAACGCCTCAGTCCTGTGAGGCGCATACCACTGTTCAAACACCTGAGGCGCCGCCTCAGAAGCGTTTTCAAGACCAAATCGCCTTGAGGCGCGCCTCAAGGCGCACGCCTCAAGCGTTTTTTTAAACCATGCCTTAACCTTAAAGATACGACTTTGGACTGTTTGTTTGCTGTTGAACATTCTGAAGTATAATAAATATCATAACCTTGTCTTTGTCCCCTTCTTTATTATAACTAGTGTTTTAGTTACCCGCACTTCGCTGCGGGAGCTTCTGTTTTGTTGCTGGTTTGGTGGACAGTAGTGACAACATTAAGGTGACTGTTATTCTCGCGTGGGCTTCACAAAAATACTCGTTGCCCATTAAGTTCCAGACCAGCCTTAAGATTACAACACTTGAGTTGCCCCTTGTTGCTGTTATTTGGAGCCCACAAATATGTGGCGAAAAAAAGCAGCCATGAGATGTTGACAATTTTGTTTTCATCATTGTTGGGCTAAATAGGTAATCCGGAATAAGTACATATTTATTGCAAAATGTAATGATAATATATAGTATAGTATTATATTGGCTTTTATTTGGAAGGTTTAGCCAAATGAATTGTTCACATAAGATGAGGCCAGCGTTTGTCAAATATGGCGGCTGACTGAAGTCTAAATTTTGAACATAGTGGCGTAATATAGTGAATGACACTGTATAAGTGTCATTCATACTATAATTTGTTTATCTCCTTTCTTTTCTAGCAGAAGCGACATGACTTCTAGCTTTGGTGAAGAGGGCCCCGCTATTGTACAATTGCTAAAATGGGAACCTTCTTGTCTGCAAGTGAACCTGAAACAGTTCCGTGAAGTTTTCCTTTCCCCAACCTAAGAACTTATATTGCTAAACATAACTATAACCACCTAGCCAACTCACTAACTATGTAAGTAACTCTATTAACCGTATTGATATAGAAGCTCAATTGGCTATATAAATCTGAAGCAACCATACAAAAATGCAATGGATTCATCACATATCGTCAATTCCATCCTAAACGCAATAATAACCACCTAATTAACTAACTAACTAACCAACTCTATGTCATCAACAATTCAACACTATTAATCAACAAACTGAATTGGTAGTATAAACCTAAACCTAAACCTAAACCAATCACAAAATAACACAACAAATTCATCCACATTATTAATCCTCAATCACATCATCAAACATAAACATAATCATAACCTAACATATACTTACAGAATTTCTAACCAAATTATCTGATACAAAAGCATTCAGTTTGTGGAAAAAATGCGTAGATCTATAACCATCACACGATTATTAAATCAACAATTAAACCAACTCTAAACAAACATAACATCATTCCTTCCAAAATGCAAACCGATACGAATAGTGACACCTTAATCCAAAACGAGTTGAAGTCATTCAACCGAATAAAAAGATTCTAAAAGCCTATAACCACACACCTAAATGCAAAAACATCTTTGCAAAAACACAACAAATCAAGTTTATAATCTAACAACCTTAACTGTTTTCAATTAAAAAAAAATATAAACCATATGTTTAAATTTTTACTATGAAAAATATCAAGTTTGACCTATGGAAAGTCAAATTTGAAAATAGTTGTAGAGTAGAACCTGGAAAAGAGTAATGACATTGGCTCATGGAAATTTATATGATGAAAGAGCAGCTTTGTTGAACATTATCAAGAGAACTACAAAATAAACAGAGAAATTATTGACGACGGTTCCAGATCTGCATCAAAATCACACATCTAACTGATTTTTTTTTTTTACAAAATCAACACACATGGAACCAAACTCAAACAATAATAAGTAATAAAATGACGGAGAAGGAGGGTTTGATTTGAGAAGGAGAATTATGGATTTGAGTAGATCAACGATTAGGTTTAGGGAAAATGGGGAGGTGATGTTAGATTTAAGCAGTGGATTTGAGGTTTCTTTATATGTTTACTAGTTTTTATCCCGGGAGCGTCCCGGGTTGAAATATATAATATAACATAATAAAATATATTATTATTATTATTATTATTATTTTAAACAAATCTCTGCCATAAGTTATCATATTCAAATATAAAAAAAACGAATCTCTACGCCGGGGTATAAATCTAGTGCCATTACAAATGAATTCGGAAGTTTGTAATCGATCATTCTAAAAAGAACTAACATGAAATAAGAAAAAAAAAGTTAATTATTGAAATATCGAACGCATTAGTCTAAGGGTTATGTGATGCGTTAAAAAATTCATGGGTATATGATCGGGTATGTAGTTCGGTTATTTGGGTATGTTGTTTTGGGTAATCAGGTCGGGTATCACCTAATCCCAGACCCGACCCAAACCCACAATTTTTTTAAACTAATCCCAAACCCGACACAATACCTGTCGGGTTACAAAAAATAGTCATTTTTTTCTCTGATTTTTATATAACAATATGGTACTCGTTGGAAAGATAATAAAACGCTCGTTAATTTGGTGTAATTTTTTTCTTTAAAAAATCTCGTATATAAAAGATATTAACGTTTAAAAGTTATGGGAGGAAACACGAGAGATAAAATAATAAATGTTTAATATTTAGATTTAGTAGATTAGGTATTTAATAGATTAGATTAAATATTATAATAGATTAGGTTAAATCATATTTATTTCTTTTTTTTAATTGGTTTAAAGTTGCCACATCACATCCTATGTGGCATCTCTCAAAGAAGAGATTGCATAAGAGTATGACATGTAGGATTAATCCCTTTGCAATATATATATACTAGCTGATAACCCCGGGAGGGTCCCGGGGTTAAAAAATCTAATTTTACGTGATAACCTATTGCAAATGGCTCAAGTTAACTAACCACAAAATCCTTCAATCATTGCATGTTCATAGTATTCTAATCAGTAATAACTCATATTCCCTAATCTAAAACCTAATCAGTAATTATCTAAAGAATCACTTATGTAAGCTGCAACTATTCAAAAACTCATCGCATCTCTCTAATTTCTCACATTCTAATGGCTCTTATAATTCCTAACCTAATCAACTAAACAAACACTTAAGTTGGAAGTTGTAACCATTGCATCTCATTATGCCACGTGGCATAATCAAGAAATGGTTGAGGCCACCATTGAACGCCACGTCAGCAATCATCAATTCTTCCCGGGAGCGTCCCGGGATAGAAAAATATAACCATTCTAATAATATTAATACTAATAGTAATAATTATTACTCTTGTAATTAATTAAATAAAAAAATAACCTTGCTATAAGCTCACGCCATGTGTTGCAGTGTTGCGCGATTCTTTCTCCTAGCTTCTCTTGATGAAGTATACCTAGTAAATTCTAATGATAACATGACGATTGGGCTGATTTTCAACATCGTAGATAAGAACCTGGTTTAAAAGAGAAAACATGATTAATGAATAACATGAACACTTTGTGTGTTTTTTTCTGTATGAATGAAACCCCACAAAAAATAGTCGATTTTTTCTCCGTTTTTTATATAGCACTATGGTACTCGTTGGAAAGATAATAAAACGCTCGTTAATTTAGTGTAATTTTTTTCTTTAAAAAATCTCGTATATAAAAGATATAAACGTTTAAAAATTATGGGAGGAAATATGAGAGATAAAATTTTAAGTTTATTTTTAAATTCTTTTTTCCTAAAATAACTCAATTTAATTAAAAAGGGAAATAATTCAAAAAAAACTAAAATATTTCAATTATGATGCCACGTGGCAGTTTCATGGAGAGGTTGAAGGCACCATTGCACGCCACGTCAGCAATGTCCAATTCTTTTATATATATTAATAGATATATATATATAGATTTTGTTACTAGATTATACCCCGGGAGCGTCCCGGGTTGAGAAATTTAATATGATACATCAATTTTACATATGAAATAGACTGATGTATGACTATAATATTAATATCTAACCTAAAACAAATTAACAATGTACAACTCCAATGCTAACACCTAACCTAAAAGAATGTAGAAATTTAATGTAACTCTAATATTAACACATATCCTAAAGACTAAACAAATGTACAACTCTAACATACTAATATTGATACCTAACTTAAAACAACGTATACCTCTAGTAACCTATTCGGCTCTGGTTGAAAAAAAAATCATATTTACTGATTTAAATATAATTAGTGACTTGTCTATACATGATTAATGATTTACCTGAACACTTTGTGTGTTTTTTTTCCTGTATGAACAAAACCCCACAAAAAAATTTCTCCGTTTTTTATATAGCACTATGGTACTCGTTGGAAAGATAATAAAACGCTCGTTAATTTGGTGTAATTTTTTTCTTTAAAAAAATCTCGTATATTAAAGATATTAATGTTTAAAAATTATGGGAGGAAACATGAGGGTGAAAAATCCAATTATGTTTTTAAATTATTTTTTTTCCTAAAATATCTCAATGCCACATGGGATGACACATGGCACACTCAAGGAAGAGAATGCCTCTTTGAATGTCATGTCATTAAAATGGCTTTGGTTTATTATATGTATAGATATAGATGAGAGAGATAGAGAGAGAGAGAGGGAAGGTTTACGCGGAAGCGTGCACAGAGAGAAGAATTTGAGATGACACAAAATTATGACACGCGGAATTTTAAAACCGTCATGTTTTTTATTTTATGACGGAAAATTAATGACGCGCATAAAAAAACGTCACGAAATTATTATTTTTTTATCAAAGATGACATTTTTTAAATGACATGCATTTTGCATGTCATTAAATAGGGTATGTCATAAAAAAAGTGTTAAGAAAGGGTATTTTTTTAGTAGTTTTTAAGACATTATGCTAACCAAGATGATTACCCTCCACACCCTTGACCATCCCTTTTATGGAGACTACCATCCCCATCCGTTAATCTAAAAGAATACCACACGATACATATGCTAGTGTCTTAACATATACATGTACGACTGACAATCAAAACTTCATCTCTTCGACGTCGACAGCCATCAGTTGCTACACGTGGGATTGAACAAAGTAGAAGTAATGCTATAAAAAGTATAGTACGTAACAGCTATGTTTGTCGCTGAAGCACATTAAACATGTGACCTAAAATTAGCCCTCAATTATTGATCATGTGGAAATGATTAAGATACCCTCTCGACTCTCATGTTACGTGTAAGTGAACTATTGATTAAAAAACCCAGACGATAGCACTAATGTTTGCTTATAAATAGACGGGACCTTATGCCTTCTTCCACATTCAACTCAGTGAGTTTAGATCTCAAGAAGGCGTGAAAAGCTAGCAAGGTATGAATCATTTAAAAAATAGCTAAATTCATGTTATATTTTTGTTAAATTTCGATTCAATCTCTCTTTGATATAGCATGGAAGGAGTACCACAAAACGTGAACAATCCGCCTTCAGAGACAAACACGAAAGGAGCGGGAATTATTCGCGTAGGAACTTGGGGAAAAAGTCCTCATCTGGGAAGTCCCCATAATAAATGGTCTTTCCAGCTTGAGAGAAATCATCGTTTGAAGAACATAACTATAGATCATGGCGATCTCATATACTCTTTAGTATTCACTACACAATATGGAGAGTTAACATACACTTCTGATAAGATCGGAGGTAAGGGTCGCGGTCCTTTGAATGATGGAGATAAAATTTCTGAGGTAAACAATTCCGTACTAGAACAAGTTAACGCAAATAATGTGTCACAAAGTTTTTTTCTGTTTGGATTGGCTCCGGATATTTGCACAAGTAGTAATTCTATTCAGACAACCCTATACGGGTCGTAGAGAGCTCTACGGCTCGTAGAGCCAATTTTTTCAGACTTCTACGAGCCGTAGAGGCCTCTACGGCTCGTAGGTACTCATTACCAATGATTGGTAATCATACAATCATTGGTAATGATTGCCTACGAGCCGTAGAGGCCTCTACGGCTCGTAGAAGTAGTCTGATTATTTTTGAGAATGAAGAAGGAGAAGGTTGATGTTTTATGGTGCCTACGGCCCGTATAGGCCTCTACGGGTCGTAGACAAAAAAAAAACAAAAACGTTTGGGACGAGGTTCGATCTTAGGCACATTATCACACAAACACACACACAAAGTCTTATTAAGCATATGGGGACCATCTGGGCTACCAGTTCGCTGGTTTCTTAGTTGGAAAGTTTTAATATAACATAAACCAGTCTTAGGCAGCCTCTACGGCCCGTATAGGTCTATACGACCCGTAGATAGGGTTTTTTTTTAAATCATTTTAATTATGTAATAATTAATCCCGAGCGTGTAATACATTAACACAAGCATGTAAAACGTGAACACAATTGTTTATAACATAAACCAATATAAACCAACGTCGTCTCGATAAGCGTGTAAAATAAACGTTAACAGAAACGTTCAAAATAAAACTAATCGTTTATATACGCAACAAAATAAAACTAAAAGTTAACAGAAGCGTTTAAAATAAAGATTGTTTAAATACATAAGATGATCAGAAATAAAACATCGTAGAGTCAGTCGGCGGCGCGGTCCCGGGCTGCTGCGAAGACGTGTCGGGCTGCTGGGAGGACGTCACGGGCTCGTGCGTGCTGGTCCCTAAAGTCGGTGGGACACGAGCCTGCATGCCTAGGTGGCGATACATATCCTGCTGGCCAGCAATCAACCAGCGCATCGCGTCGTCCTGCCGATCACGCCACTGACGCGTATCGGTGTCCTGCTGCTGACGCCAGGTGTCCTGCTGCTGACGCCAGGTGTCCATCTGCTGACGCCACGCACGCATCTCGACAGCCTCCTCGGCAGCCGCACGAACGTCCGCCCTAACATCAGCAGGCAACCTAAGGGAGTGATAAACGCGCGCCGGTATCTGCACGTCCTCAGGCTGCTGCTGAGGCATCTCGACGTCCCTAAGACCGCCCCCTCCTGCTCATGCACAAACTGCAACCCGACCTCCACAACATCACCTGCAATGGATAACAATAAATAATTAATAAATAATAATAATATTCCAGGATTTTATAAAAAAATTGGGCAGAGTTTCCCCTGTTTTTAGGCAAACCAGACAACACAAGTTGTCTACAAGTTTCCCAAATAATAATAATAATAATAATAATAATAATAATAATAATAATAATAATAATAAGTATAATAATAATAATAATAATAATAATAATAATAATAATAATAATAATAATAATAATACCTCTAAAGCCCTGATGTACTAACGGCTCATGCACAAACTCCACGCCACCGGGACCAATCAGATAGTGGAACTCATCATGATCCGGCGTCTTCGCCTTCTTCGCCGCACAAAGCATAGCCTTCATCGTTTGTAGACCTATTGGGCTGAAAGAAACTCAAAAACATTAACATTAATAATAATAATAATAATAATAATAATAATAATAATAATAACATTAATAACCGAAATACCTGGGCGGTAGTGACGGAAACCGATTACGGTTAACATAACCGTAATACTTCACGGCATCGCAGCGCTCAGCAATCCTGCTGATGAGCCCCCCGCATGGGATGCCTCCCTTCAACGGCTTATGGGGGAAGGAGGCAAAAAACTCGGCCATGACCCGATGCAAGGCAATCGGCGTGCCGGTGAGTATGCAATGCAGGTACATCAGGTCCGTCTTCGTCACCCGCTCGTTACTATTCCCCCGTGCCGTTAGGGAATAAGTAATGCAACGGTGAATGTAACGAACTACGGGGTGACGAATGTTGGATGCCCTGTCACACCTCTCCCTGCACAGCATAATAATAGTAATAATAATCAGAACAAAGATATTGAAAAAAAATAATAATGATGATGATAATAATAATAATAATAATAATAATACTTCTGTGCCGGGTTGCCGAACTCGGGACCGCCAATGGTGGGCCACCACGCATAGAGGACGTCATCAGCGACAGTAGTCACCGCCCTAGTGTAGACATCCTGAACATTAACATTAACATTAACATTTCGAATAAGAACAAAAACAAAAATAATAATAATAAAAATAAAAATAATATTAATACCTCTACAAGGTCGTCGCGAGTGTACCACCGGATGTGCGTAGCCCACTCATCTAGAGAATAACCATACTCAACGCCGAGTATGGAAAACTCAATATCCCTCGGTGGGCGGCCTGACGATCCGGCGCCCGACGATCCGGCGTCCGACGATCCGGCACCGGGCGGGCGAAACCGAAAGGTGGATAGAAACTCTATCACCAACGGCCTATGGGACGGCGCACAAAAGTCGTCGAAAAACCTGTCCAGTGGGCTCCCTTCCGGGATCCACTGTCGGGCAATCGCCTCAGCACCCCTACACGCCCGAAGCGCGGCCCAAGAAATCCCACGCGCCGGCACAATCTTCTTCTTCCTCAACCTATGAAATCTGGCACCCGGGTAATCGACTCGCAGAAAACTGCAATGCTCATAGCCTGACAAGTCACCCCCTGCCATGGCAGCCCCCGCCTGCACCGCGGCCTCATCCTCCTCCTGCTGCTCCTCCTCCTCCTCGCCCATGTACTGCTCGTCTAGAAAATCTGCCATAACTGCAAAATCAAAGAATATATAGTTAGTTAGGGCGTTTCTATTATTAAGGTGTTTCAAAAGAATCGCCAAAACTATATAGTTTTGGCGATTCAAAAGAAACGCCAAAACTATATAGTTTTTGGCGATTCAAAAGAATCGCCAAAACTAATATAGTTTTGTCGATTCAAAAGAATCGCCAAAACTAATATAGTTTTGGCGTTTCAAAAGAATCGCCAAAACTATATAGTTTTTGGCTTATCAAAAGAATCGCCAAAAATAATATAGTTTTGGCGATTCAAAAGAATCGCCAAAACTAATATAGTTTTGGCGTTTCAAAAGAATCGCCAAAACTATATAGTTTTTGGCGATTCAAAAGAATCGCCAAAACTAATATAGTTTTTGGCTTATCAAAAGAATCGCCAAAAACTATATAGTTTTGGCGATTCTTTTGAAACGCTAAACCCAATCAACAACAATCAACAACAAACCCAATCAACAAACCACCACCACGACCCCTAAACCCCTAAATCTGAAAAAAACTGAAAAAAAAATGAAAAAAAAACTAAAATCTAACAATTATCTACAACCATCAACAATAATGTACAACAATTAACTAATTAAAACATAAAAACTAATTATAATTAACTGAAAAAAAAATAACCTGTTTCGAAAATGGGGGATGGATCCGGGTTGAAATTAGGGTTTTGGTGGTCGGATTCGGGTGGTGGTGGTGGTTGCAGTGGTGGGCCGGTCGTGGTGGTGGTGGTTTAGGGTGGTGGTGGTGGTTTAGGGTGGTGGTGGCGATAGCAGTTGAAAGGGGGCAGAGGGGGGTTAGGGTTGGGTTTTTTTTTGGTTTGTGAGAAATGAACAGATCGTCTGTTCAAATGGGGGTTTTAAAAACTTACCTACGGCCCGTATAGGTCTCTACGGGCCGTAGATAACTATAAAAAAAATGGTTGGGACAAGGATCGAACCCGGGCACTTTATCAAACACACGTTATACACACACACACAAACCATCTGGGCTACCAGTTCGCTGGAATATTATCCAGAAATTTTATATATAACATATCACTAAAAACCAAATTTTTTTTAAAAAAATCCTCGTCTACGGCCCGTAGGGACCTATACGGGTCGTAGACTCCAATTTTTTTTTAAAAACTACTGATTAACTTTTTATAAACTTTACAAAGTTTTTAGAAATCAAAAGATTTTGCCTACGGCTCGTAGAAGCCTCTACGGCTCGTAGGCTCAATGGCCTCTACGAGCCATAGATGGTGTCTACGAGCATGTCCCAGAAGCCTACGGGTCGTAGAGGGCCCTACGACCCGTAGATAAATCTTACCTACGGCCCATAGGGCCCTCTACGGCCCAATACAAGTTTTGTTTTTTTTAAATTTTGTTAGTTTTAATTAGGTGGTATAGGTTTTTTTTTATAAAATAACGTTTTCATTTCATATTGTATATGTAAAATAATAATAAAAAATAAAAAAATGTATTTAATAAATCATTATACATTATAAAAACAAATTTACACCAAACTATCAGAAGAATCAGGACAGCCTGTTAGGTCAAACAACTCTGGATCTCTTTGAGATAGCCTACGCCCCTCATCAAGACGATCCCTGTATAGTGCTAACCATGGGTTGTGATTTACATCTACCCAACGCCTCCATGTTCCATTCGGATAAGGCATCGGAGCGTCGTCTGTTAGCTTTAGCATGATGAAGTGGTTGCCGTTCACGAAGGCCATCGAAATGACCCGATGTTCTGGCACGCTTTGAGGATGCTTGTGAATAGGGAAGAATGTGCTCGTTCCAAGAGGACTGAAGAATTGAAGGACCACACCAAATGCCTGAGCAATCACTAATCCAGTCAAAGGCATCTCCATCCACTTTGAATTAGGTGTGTTCCCGACTCCCGTCCAATCTAAGGACGAGTATATGCGGGCGAAACCGTTATCGTCGAATTGGTTCAAAATCTCGTACCAATCCTCACGGTATTGACCCATCATCTCTTCTTTAAGAAGGTGGCGGATCAAATCCCAGTCTTCCTCCTCCATATCCAAAGCCAAAGCTACAGATCGGAACCCACAGTTACCGTCTGGCTGAACATTTTGAATATGCGTGACAAACCGTCGATAAAGGGGATCAATCTGATGCTTAAATTGTCTAAGCACAAATTTATACCTGTCACCGCCAAACATTGGGAAATCATGATTAGGGGATGTGTACATATGTATGTATGTATAAATAGTTATTTATGTACCTGTCCCCTACTAAGAGTGGATACTTTTTGCTACACACTCTCATTTTATCTTTACCCGGGTTTGATGGCCTACGTCTTCTAACAGGCTCGTCTTCCTACAATGGATAATAATAATAATAATAATAATAATATTAATAATAATAATAATAATAATAATAATAATAATACTAACATCTTCTTGCGCATCCTCCTGCTGTTTTTTTTCTTTAATTTTGTAGTTGGGCGTCCGCGAGTATTCTTTTGTACCTCAGGAGGTTGAGTGTCAGTCATACTTGGATTTACCACCGACTTTATTTTTGACAACATATTTCTTTGAACGCGTGGTGATTGAGACATCAGTGTCTCTTTGACTATCTCCCACTCACTCGCAAGGTCACGTTCCCCCCATACTACTTCCGGTTCGTAATTCAGTCGTGTCCAGAAGACGTCTATTTCGGACAGCTGTATTTTTATTCCTGTATTCAATAAACATAAACATAAACATAATAGTTGTAGTAGTAGTAGTAATAATAATAATAATAATAATAATAATAATAATAATAATAGTAATAATAATAAAGTAATGGTATTACCTTTATTTATATACGAATCTAATTGACATGCACACGGCAACCCAGAACTCGTGAAAAGCTGGTGACCACAACTCATTTTTCGTTCCTTCAACCTCTCTATATTTTTTATCTCTTTTATCAACTTCTCGATCGCTGCATGGGAAACTTTACCGAGTAGGTCCTCAAAAAGAGGTATGTCATGGTGCACCTTTTTCACAGATAAACTCTCTTCAAACGAGTGGTTTATTGCCCTCTCTTGTGACGTTACAACATCGTCTACAATCATCACAAGTTTGTGGAGTGAGTTGTTAGCCCCCTTAATGTGCATCTTAAACCTTGCATGCTGGCTCTCAACTCTGTTGGTCGTATACTGACCAAAGTTGTAGTTTGTGTCTGTCCATGCAGAAACAAACCTTTCTTTGTAGTCACGGAGCCAGACTCGGTCTATATATTCAAAAACACCTGTAAAAGATAGAAAAAAGATATTTGTTAATGTGTGTATGTATGCGTTTTAAACTAAATTAATAAAATATGTACCAGCTCGTTCGTCCTGACATAGTCGTTTGTAGAATCGGTCTAACCAGAGACTATAAAATTCCGGAGATGAAGATCTACATAATCGCTTAAAAGATTTCACGAATATTTCCCAATCTGCATTTCCAAAGGCTTGTCTGCAGTGCTTCAATATATTTCGTTGAATGTGATACCTGAATGTATAATAATAATAATAAAAAAATAATAATAAAAATAATTAATAATAATAATAATAATAATAATAATATGTATACCTGCATAACAACTTCGAAGCTGCTGGAAATACAATGTCGCATGCATTCATCAAGGCTTTCTCACAATCAGTTACTATAGCACGGGGCTCCGTACTATCTTCTAGCAACTCTTTAAGCCTTTGTAGCACCCATAGGTAGTTATCCTTTTTTTCACCGGAGATGAATGCATGGGCGACACAAAACGACTTGGATGTTGATGTCATACCCACAACTTGAACAAACGGAAGTTTATACTCGTTCGTTTTGTAGGTCGCATCAATCATCAGCACATGCGGGAACGCACGCCATAACCTGTGCGAGGTGGGATGGACAAACAAAATATCCTTGATCGCATTTGTCGAGTCATTCCTCCGGGTGAAGTAAACAAATTTTTTTTCCACCAATGTGGCTTCGAGTACCTGCATAGCAATAATAATAATTAAAAAATAATAATAAAGAAGTAGTAATAATAATAATAATAATAATAATAATAATAATAATACCTGAATTTGAGTCCTGCCGCCGTATAACAAATGCTTAACCTTGGTTATTGTGTTATGTATGTCTCTTAAGATGCAGGGACTATCCGGGTTTTGTTTTCTAACGGCCGAATGTATGTCTACTGGCGTAACATTTTGAAAATAAAGTGTATCCACCAATTTTAACTCGGCCGGACCCAGCCTCCTAGCATACGCGTGACCCTCGATGTGTTGGAAAGGTTTGTGATTATGTGTTTGGTTTTGGACCTCCAAAATATAACCATCGTGGCCGGAGTGGTATCTCCCTATTACTTGAAACGGGCAATTACATTTTTTACTGCCCGTCTTTCGAACCGTGGCTACACTATGATGTACGCCACTACGGTCACATCGTATCCATGCCGTCGTTACCCTCCTATTCGGCCCCCTGCCTTCCGAAACAGTACGTGAGTATACGGTAATGTAACCATTTTTTTTTGCTCTTTGATAAACCCACTCTGTGAGGTCTTTAAGAGACCTGAATACCTGCAAAATTTATATACGACTTCAAATAGCAACTAATATATACGAGTTCAAATCTCACAAACCTTACGAGTTCAAATCTCACAAACCCTACGAGTTCAAATAACAACTAATATATACGAGTTCAAATCTCACAAACCCTACGAGTTCAAATAACAACTAATATATACGAGTTCAAATCTCACAAACCCTACAAGTTCAAATAACAACTAATATATACGAGTTCAAATCTCACAAACCCTAAAACAAATTTAGGTACGGGACTAAATATACGAGTCTAAATATGTACACGGGTCTAAATATCTCACAAACCCTAAATATACGAGTCTAAATATACACGGGTCTAAATTATAAACAAGTGCAAATTCATAAACACACCTGATTCGTTTCGTACGAAACATCCGGGACAGGTTCCTCGCCACCGTTATCACCTCCCTCGTACTGTGGATGACTTGGCGGAGGCAAGTAAAATGACCCCGGTTCTTCTACGTACTCCTGGTTCAAATCGGGCAGCAGGTTCAAATCGGGTAGTGCATTCCCGTCACCATAGCGAACAACGGAGCTAACCTCCTCCTCACCACGTTCCACCACGGCTCCGAAAAGGCTTTCCGAGACGTGAGATAGGCTAAACAAATGCTCCCATTCATCCGAAACATTACCGTAGTGACCCGAAGACATCGTGGTAGCTTGGAATCGATCGGATTTTTGTGCACCGCGTTTTTAATTTTTCTTTCGTTAACTGAAGAAAGAAGACAAGGAAGAAGAATATATCTGGACCCTCTACGGCCCGTAGAGGCCTATACGGGCCGTATAGGGTTTAATGCTCCCAACAACCAGGTTTTCTACGGGCCGTATAGCCCTCTACGGCCCGTAGAGGGTTAGCTTTTTCAGACTGACACACTGAATGTCAGACACTTCATTCAATGACCTCGTACCTCGTACTGCCTACGGGCCGTAGAGCCCTCTACGGGCCGTCTAGGGTTTAAATGCACTCGACCAACCCACCTCTACGGCCCGTAGAGGGCTTTACGGGCCGTAGAGGGTTGAGCATTTATTACACTGACCCCCTATACGGCCCGTAGAGCCCTCTACGGGCCGTAGAGGGCTGTGCAAACTTCCTTTTTGATATTGTGTAAATAACATATCTCATGTCATAAACTCTCTGATGTTCAACTCTTCTGAAAAGGTGGATGATCAGAATGGACTTTCTGTAATTGATCATGTAACTCTTGATGAGGATGAAGAAATTACTGGCATTAATGGCATGGCGGGAACACTCCCCACCGGTCAAACAATAATTTCATCAATATCATTCACGACGAACAAAAAAACTCATGGGCCATTTGGTAATGTCAAAGGGACACCTTTTTCGGTGTCATGGAATGCTGGTTCTTTTACTGGATTTTACGGCCTTCATGGTCGTTATTTTGATAGCATTGGTGTCTATTTAAAGGCTACACACTAGAGTATGAAAAACAAATATGTAATTTGTTGTTCTATCAACAAAGTTATTCTCAATATTGAACGTTAGGTGGTTTAAGGCGCTCAAATGTAATTTTTTTATTTAAAGTATGTGTGTTTAAATTTAAGGAATATTGGATTTAAATACTTTCAACTTTCAGAGTTTGGCTGTCAATACTCTCAATTACGAAAATGTTTATCAGCACTCCCAACTTATAATGTATTTTCCACTGGCACTCCCACATTAACCTAGATAGTTTGCTAACGTGGCCATTATTGCTGACGTGGCATGCTATGGAAGATGATGTGTCATCTTATTTGTCATCCACGTTAGCATGCTACGTCAGCAAACTAACTGAACAAACTAACTGGGTTAGTTTGGGAGTGCCAGTGGAAAAAATACTTTAAAAGTTGGGAGTGCTAATAAACATTTTCGTATTTGAGAGTATTGTCGGCCAAACTCTGAAAGTTTGAAGTATTTAAATCCAATATTCCTAAATTTAAAGATATTTTTATGTATTAATTTGTAGATTACAAGTTTTAGGAACATTGTATGTTTTAGCATTTATCCCAAAAAGACATCAGAAGAAACCTCTAGAAGAAAGAGTGAGACATCGAGGTGGAAATCCGTTAAGGAATTGATAAAGTATGTATATTTTTCTTGTTGGTTGGTATTGAATAGTTTGTTCAGTTGGAAAACGCCCCCCCAGCTATTTATACCCCCCACTCTTCTATTTCAAACCCCCCTTCCCTCGCCAAGCGTCTCGCTTTGATCTAAGCGAGGCGCTCGGGGTCAAATCGGCCGAGGTGTACGAGGTGGCAGAAAAAGTGGAATATTTTGATCCAAAGCGCCTAGCTTTGCCCAAAGCGAGACGCTTTAGATCAAAGTATTAATTTGGGGTATTTTTTGGTGTTTTGAATTGATTTTTTATTTTTATTTTTTTAATATAATTATTTAAAAAAGTTAAAAAAAAAAAAAAAAAACCTTGACATCATCAACCACGTATAGTCAAAGATTTTAACAATAGATTCAGGAAGCTTGAACAATAGATTCAGTACTTCCGGGGAAAAATACAACATTAATCTTCGTTATCCTTTATCATCTCTAATCATGAAGACCTTGATCTGCAATATTTGAAAATTATCATTTCTTGACATGCTTGGTAACAGAGAAGAACGCTTTCTTATTTTGTTCTACAATTTTTTTGTTAGCTGTTAATGTTGTTATAGTTTTTTTCTACTTTCGAAAAAATAAAAAACCAATTCGAATGCGGTATGCGCGTTAACTTCCATTAAATGAGTGAAAAATGCGAATTGATCAAACTTTGTAGAGGCCTATGTTCTACGGGGGGTGAGTTGGCAATCAAAAGATCCGCTTGGAGTCTAAAGCTTCGCGTGTCATCTCTAAGTATTCAATTCCGATAATCCACACATTTCTCCTGAAGCAAAACCTCTCTAGGTTACCGTCACCAAACGGATTCACCTTAGGCCTCGGTTTGTCCACTCCAATTCCTAACATTAATTCCAATTCCAATTCCAAGTCCACAGGTGCAATATCTGAAGAGAAGTTATTATCATCATCATCCACAATGTTCTTACCTAGAGCTACCAACCATCCAGTTGAAGAAGAAGAAGAAGATGGCAGATGTCACTAACATAACTTGCACCGGCTTGAGATATGAGTTTGATTAGCTTAAATATCTGATCCATGGTATCCACTTTCACCTGCAGCTTTACTTTCCTAGGAAGAATATCAAAGCTCCAAAAGCAAGTGTGAAGATCAAGAGGATGCAAGTTGAAGAAGAAGATGACAGATATCACTAACATAACTTGCACCGGCTTGAGATATGAGTTTGATTAGCTTAAATATCTCAGATCCATGGTATCCACTTTCAAAGGATCCATGCACGCGATAATCGCTACGGTTAGTGGATACCATGGATCAGATAGATTCAAGCTAATCGAACTCATATCTCAAGTTGGTCCAACAACTGGATTTGACTTGCTTGCATTGGAATCTTAAACGAAATCATCACATTGCATATTCTCCATATCCATACCTTGTGTCAAGTATCTTGTAAAATTCATTTGGTCTTCAAGACTTCTAGGAGTCAACAAAGGTTGACTTCTTTGAGCATTAACCATGACTATATTACATTATTATTATTATTATTTAAATTATTATAATATTTGCAACCTAATTCCTTTGTTTTATTATTATAATAATAAATAATTATTATTATTATTATTTATTTTTATTTTATTTTATTTTCTTTTTTGAGGGTGTAATGATAATGATGGTTATGGTTTGACAAACGATTTATGAAAGTATCAAGAATCGCAAATTAGTAAAACGATTTATGAAAGTATCAAGAATCGGGAATTAGTAAAATGATTTTATAATTGTTTAAAGGCTGAATGTAACACCCCAACCGATGGCGGAAACATCGAGGTGTCACGTAGTGATGATTGTTCAATAGCTCATGGTACTAAATGAAAGTTGAATAATATTAAACAATTTACAATTCATTTTACAAGTAAAGATTACAAAAGTTGATTAATATAAACTAGGTCCAAAGCTTCTATGTGTTCCAAGGCTTATACAACTTCCAATAGCAAATAAACCTGAAACATGTTAAGTTGGAAAGATGGGGAGGATTTTATTTTCAAAATTTGTTTTGTACATAAAGCAAAAGTCGTTAAATAGTACAAACTAAGTGAGCTTTGATTAAAATATTCTAGTTAGTTGGAGATATTAAACACGACATTAGGTTTGGAAGATCAGGGTTCTATTAAGTGATTTTTTTTGGGTTAAATCGTTATATAGAAAATCGTTTGTTACGCCAATAAATAAACAATTGGATTTAAGTTCGAGGACATCTTTTGACAAAAATATGTATTTTGTAAAATTTCTAGGTAATGAAAATCCAACAAAACTTAGAGATCTTTAGTTTTGTGCTAGGGTATACTCAGGTTATGAGGTTACAGTTTAAAAATGTGTAGCATGTAAAAAAAACAGTAATATGATTTGGGTAAGGTGTTGAAAATAAATTAACGTACGAGTAATATTGTAAGTTTGTAAAATGAAGTGTGGTGGTGAAATCCACAGATGATTCATGAAATTTAGGGTAACAGGGGAATTATATAAGGAAGAAAATAGATTTGAATTGCAAAAATTTTGAGATTTAAAACATAGAATTTATACAGGAGTGAGGGGATATAAATGAAAATGAAACACAAAGATTGTAAATATTTAACCACGAATAAACGAAAATGTTGACTTATCAAAACAGTTTAGATCAGATCTAAGCTCGAGGAATTTGCCCTAATAATCTAGGGGTACGTTAGGATTGCAACAAGAAAGTGAAAGAGAGTAGACAAGACCAAGCTAGGGTAAGAATAAGGATGAGGATAGGGATAGAGATAAGGATAAGGTAGAGCTACAAGTAACTGAAGCAAGTACTGGTTAAAGTCCTGAGGCTATAGACTAGATTATTTTTCCAAATAACCTAATTCCCTATAACCATGGCTCTGATACCAATCTGTAACACCCCAACCGATGGCGTAAACATCGAGGTGTCACGTAGTGATGATTGTTCAATAGCTCATGGTACTAAATGAAAGTTGAATAATATTAAACAATATACAATTCATTTTACAAGTAAAGATTACAAAAGTTGATTAATATAAACTAGGTCCAAAACTTCTATGTGTTCCAAGGCTTATACAACTTCCAATAGCAAATAAACCAGAAACATGTTAAGTTGGAAAGATGGGGGGTCAACTATAAATAGTTGGTGAGAATACATAGGTTTTGCATATAGTTGAAAACAATATGTTGTATAGCAATCATAGTTTAAGTATAATAATGAGTAATGATAGAATATGAGTCTGACATGTAACAATGCGTCTTTTGTACAATCAAACCTTGTGTCGACTGAGACCTAACTCGCAAGTTAGTAAAAGTGTAACTGTTTCACCCCAAATGATAGTGTATAAAATGTTTAAACATGTTTCACCCCTAAATGTAAAATAGAAAAAAGGGCTATGTAGACTCACCTTAATTGTATTGATGAATATGTAAGGAATCAGCAAGAATTAACAAAGGCCAATAAAATTTCTAAAGCCTGGATCACGCGTCACAAATTTCTCAAAAAAAAAATTAACGCGTTAACCTTAAACTTTATTTTGGATCATCACTTATTTATCTCAACTAAGTTTTCATGTTAGATAGTAACTTAGAAAATTTTATATTCTATATAGCTCATAGGTTAAAAAATAAATTAAGTAGCATATGATCATGTTTTATTAACCACTGTTCACAAAATTACTATTTATAAGCTTGTGATAATCTACGCGTCTAAGTATATATATATACACATATTTTATTTAGTGAACAAAACCAGATAAAATTAAGTACTAATCTTATTAATATCAAGACATACAATATATATAAGGAATTGACGAAATTTATTAATTATACAAGTTATGGACTTAAAAGAGTTGGTAGCTTGATGTGCCTAAACAGACAAGTTTTTAAGACCATGTTTATATATTTTCTCGTTTTTTTTAAAACATGTTATATATATATATATATATATATATATATATATATATATATATATATATTGTCTATAAAGATTTAAAAAGAAATCACATGGGATAGACTTGATCACCGGACTTTATGTTCATGGTGTTTCAAGATTAGCCGATTCAACCAAATTTTCTATTTTCTTATTTATTAAAAGCGATTAGAGAAGCGTGACAACTAAATTAGGTATGAACTTCTAGAGTTAAAAGAAACGTTCGTTAAGCAAACATATAGTTTATGAAAATATTAACCAACTTAATACCTACCTATATATCTTGGAAAATGTAAACGAGTAGTTTAGGTATAAGAGTTACCTTGAATGGGGCAAGGGTTCGGCGCCGATGGCTCGTCGGGGAACAACGCCGCGGCAGACAAGAGGTTTAACAGAGGAGTTATTCAGAGAGAGATAATACTTTGAGATGTGAGTTTGTTCAGATTTTATACTCTTTTGACTCAGATGGACATTGATTTAGTAAATAAATTAGATTTAATGATGATTTATTGGTGTTTGATCTCTTCCGTAACCGACGAGAAAATTGCTCCGAACACTTCGAACATTTCATCTCAGTAAGTCAAAGAATGTGATGAACTTAATTAATGAACTTTTTGTCCTAACTTTTATCATATATCAAAACCATACTTTTTTTATTTATTTACTGATTTTTATTTTTAGTTTCGTTGTTCGAGAAAAGCACAGCTCACAAGGAGTTCAGATCCTTTTTTATATATATATACTTTCAAATTTATGAGTATTACATTCTACCCCAATCGTTTTTTTTTTTAATTTTTGTTTTTGCGAACTAGAAATTTTTGAATTGTTTTCACTTTAGATCCTACTAGTTGTAATGGAATTATGTAAAAAAAATGAATGTTACAGACCTCCCTACTTTTGAAAACTTCGTCCCGATGTTTATTTTAAAAGAAACATTTGAATAGTGATGAGAGGAGTTAAGGTGACTATAGTAGGGTAAGATTTTAAAGTTTTTTTTTTTTGAATGATATTGGTCTGAGATAAGAATCCTATGGAGCACTAAACTGTAGGTTTTAAGAATGCACAAGATGACTATCAAGGTTAAATGGACCATTAATTAGCTAGGGTTTATAATTGGGTATCTATCGAAAACCTTGATAAAATTTCACACTACCTTAACGTACCTGTAAATTCATGATTACGTTCCGGACCGCAATCACCAATTTACCTTACATTACGGTTTTGTGTCATTCTATGACTCTAGACACACACAATACCAAATAACCTTGTGTTTGAATCGTATACAACGTATCCAAAAATGAGTCAAACTGTTGAGTAGGGAAAAAGACTTGTTTAGCTGGCTGTTAGGACCTCTACCAGTCAGTGAGTAAGAACCTCTACCGATTGTTGAGCAGGTGCGATAGCCTCTACCAGTCGTTGAGCAGGTTGTAGGGCCTCTACCGACTGTTGAGCAGGCATGATGACCTCTACCAATCGTTGAGTAGGTTATTTGGTACTCTACTAACTGTTGAGCAAGTACTTCATCCTCTATCAGTTGTTTGATTAAGTGTACCAATTATTACACACATAAATTGCAAATTTGATAATATGTAAATGTAAGCAATCAAGTATAGCATGCGAGTTGTAATAGAGTTGCCCTAGACAAGGTTAATGACTCTAGGTGTGTCTATAGCAAAAAGTTTATATTCCATGCTTTCAAGTATCGTGAATAATCAAATGTTCAGGTAGGTAATCAAATCTTCATGTATAACTAAGATTCAAGTTTGATACAATGAACAATCAAGTTTTCAATAGTTTGGTTATCGTAGAGATCAAGTTCATGTTCAAAAAAAGTAAAGAATGTGAATTTAGTTCTTGAGAGGATGATGAAGAACTCAAGTATCATCAAGGTTATGAAAGATAGTGAATGTGAAGATAGTTAATAAATGGATTATTTTATAGGTTCTCAAAGTGGCACAAGTGAGGAGATTATGTAGCGATGTAAATCGTGAGGTTTGAATCAAAGGTTAGAATCAAGTGTATGAGGAAACATGATTGTGGTATATGCCAAATATTATAAAAATTTGTACAAGTTGAAAATGAGTAAGTGTTGATTGAGAATTTAGAGACTAAATATTGTTCCTATGGATGGGAGGATTTTATTTTCAAAATTTGTTTTGTACATAAAGCAAAAGTCGTTAAATAGTACAAACTAAGTGAGCTTTGATTAAAATATTCCAGTTAGTTGGAGATATTAAACACGACATTAGGTTTGGAAGATCAGGGTTCTATTAAGTGATTTTTTTTGGGTTAAATCGTTATATAGAAAATCGTTTGTTACGCCAATAAATAAACAATTGGATTTAAGTTCGAGGACATCTTTTGACAAAAATATGTATTTTGTAAAATTTCTAGGTAATGAAAATCCAACAAAACTTAGAGATCTTTAGTTTTGTGCTAGGGTACACTCAGGTTATGAGGTTACAGATAAAAAATGTGTAGCATGTAAAAAAAACAGTAATATGATTTGGGTAAAGTGTTGAAAATAAATAAACGTACGAGTAATATTGTCAGTTTGTAAAATGAAGTGTGGTGGTGAAATCCACAGATGATTCATGAAATTTAGGCTAACAGGGGAATTATATAAGGAAGAAAATAGATTTGAATTGCAAAAATTTTGAGATTTAAAACTTTGAATTTATACAGGAGTGAGGGGGTATAAATACAAATGAAACACAAAGATTGTAAATATTTAACCACGAATAAACGAAAATGTTGACTTATCAAAACAGTTTAGATCAGATCTAAGCCCGAGGAATTTGCCCTAATAATCTAGGAGTACGTTAGGATTGCAACAAGAAAGTGAAAGAGAGTAGACAAGACCAAGCTAGGGTAAGAATAAGGATGAGGATAGGGATAGAAATAAGGATAAGGTAGAGCTACAAGTAACTGAAGCAAGTACTGGTTAAAGTCCTGAGGCTATAGACTAGATTATTTTTCTAATAACCTAATAGCCTATAACCATGACTCTGATACCAATCTGTAACACCTCAACCAATGGCGGAAACATCGAGGTGTCACGTAGTGATGATTGTTCAATAGCTCATGGTACTAAATGAAAGTTGAATAATATTAAACAATTTACAATTCATTTTACAAGTAAAGATTACAAAAGTTGATTAATATAAACTAGGGCCAAAGCTTCTATGTGTTCCAAGGCTTATACAACTTCCAATAGCAAATAAACCTGAAACATGTTAAATTGGAAAGATAGGGGGTCAACTATAAATAGTTGGTGAGAATACATACGTTTTGCATATAGTTGAAAACAATATGTTGTATAGCAATTATAGTTTAAGTATAATAATGAGTAATGAGTCTGACATGTAACAATGCGTCTTTTGTACAATCAAACCTTTTGTCGACTGAGACCTAACTCGCAAGTTAGTAAAAGTGTAACTGTTTTCGATCATCCCTGAATTTATGCGGGGGGGGGGGGTGTTTGTCAGACCTATAGCGCTATAATCTAAACAGGCGGCTTGATCAATGTTAATGATTGTACTGTGTCTTTTTGTTACAGTCAAATGATAGAATGAGTAAATGATAGTGTAGTTGAATCACAAGTTTCAACAATGTAGGAATGAGTAAATGATAGTGTATAAAATGTTTAAACATGTTTCACCCCAAAATGTAAAACAGAAAAAAGGGTTATGTAAACTCACCTTAATTGTATTGATGAATATGTAAGGAATCAGCAAGAATTAACAAAGGCCAATAAAATTTCTAAAGCTTGGATCACGCGTCATGAATTCCTAAAAAAAAAATTAACGCGTTAATCTTAAACTTTATTTTGGATCATCACTTATTTATCTCAACTAAGTTTTCATGTTAGATAGTAACTTAGAAAATTTTATATTCTATATAGCTCATAGGTTAAAAAATAAATTAAGTAGCATATGATCATGTTTTATTAACCACTGTTCACAAAATTACTATTTATAAGCTTGTGATAATCTACGTGTCTAAGTATATATACACATATTTTATTTAGTGAACAAAACCAGATAAAATTAAGTACTAATCTTATTAATATCAGGACATACAATATATATAAGGAATTGACGAAATTTATTAATTATACAAGTTATGGACATAAAAAGAGTTGGTAGCTTGATGTGCCTAAATAGACAAGTTTTTGAGACCAGGTTTATATATTTTCTAGTTTTTTTTAACATGTTATATATATATTGTTTATAAAGATTAAAAAAGAAATCACATGGGATAGACTTGATCACCGGACTTTATGTTGGTGTTTCAAGATTAGCCGATTCAACCAAATTTTCTATTTGCTTATTTATTAAAAGCGATTAAAGAAGCGTGACAACTAAATTAGGTATGAACTTCTAGAGTTAAAAGAAACGTTTGTTAAGCAAACATATAGTTTATGAAAATATTAACCAACTTAATACCTACCTATATATCTTGGAACATGTAAACGAGTAGTTTAAGTATAAGAGTTACCTTGAATGGGGCAAGGGTTCGGCGCCGGTGGCTCGTCGGGGAACAAGGCCGCGGCAGACAAAAGGTTTAACAGAGGAGTTGTTCAGAGAGAGATAATCCTTTGAGATGTGAGTTTGTTCAAATTTTATACTCGTTTGACTCGGATGGACATTGATTTAGCAAATAAATTAGATTTAATGATGATTGATTGGTGTTTGATCTCTTCCGTAACCGACGAGAAAATTGCTCCGAACACTTCGAACATTTCATCTCAGTAAGTCAAAGAATGTGATGAAGTTAATTAATGAACTTTTTGTCCTAACTTTTGTCATATATCAAAAACATACTTTTTTTTATTTATTTACTGATTTTTATTTTTAGTTTGGTTGTTCGAGAAAAGCACAGCTCACAAGGAGTTGAGATCCTTTTATATATATATATATATACTTTCAAATTTTTGAGTATTACATTCTACCCCAATCATTTTTTTTTAATTTTTGTTTTTGCGAACTAGAAATTTTTGAATTGTTTTCACTTTAGATCCTACTAGTTGTAATGGAATTATGTAAAAAAAATGAATGTTACAGACCTCCCTACTTTTGAAAACTTCGTCCCGATGTTTATTTTAAAAGAAACATTTGAATAGTGATGAGAGGAGTTAAGGTGACTATAGTAGGGTAAGATTTTAAAGTTTTTTTTTTGAATGATATTGGTCTGAGATAAGAATCCTATGGAGCACTAAACTGTAGGTTTTAAGAATGCACAAGATGACCATCAAGGTTAAATGGACCATTAATTAGCTAGGGTTTATAATTGGGTATCTATCGAAAACCTTGATAAAATTTCACACTACCTTAACGTACCTGTAAATTCATGATTACGTTCCGGACCGCAATCACCAATTTACCTTACATTACGGTTTTGTGTCATTCTATGACTCTAGACACACACACAATACCAAATAACCTTGTGTTTGAATCGTATACAACGTATCCAAAATGAGTCCAACTGTTGAGTAGGGAAAAAGACTTGTTGAGCAGGTTGTTAGGACCTCTACCAGTCAATGAGTAAGAACCTCTACCGATTGTTGAGTAGGTGCGATAGCCTCTACTAGTCGTTGAGCAGGTTGTAGGGCCTCTACCGACTGTTGAGCAGGCATGATGACCTCTACCAATCGTTGAGTAGGTTATTGGTACTCTACTAACTGTTGAGCAAGTACTTCATCCTCTATCAGTTGTTTGATTAAGTGTACCAATTATTACACACATAAATTGCAAATTTGATAATTTGTACATGTAAGCAATCAAGTATAGCATGCGAGTTGTAATAGAGTTGCCCTAGACAAGGTTAATGACTCTAGGTGTGTCTATAGCAAATAGTTTATATTCCATGCTTTCAAGTATCGTGAATAATCAAATGTTCAGGTAGGTAATCAAATCCTCATGTATAACTAAGATTCAAGTTTGATACAATGAACAATCAAGTTTTCAATAGTTTGGTTATCGTAGAGATCAAGTTCATGTTCAAAAAAAGTAAAGAATATGAATTTAGTTCTTGAGAGGATGATGAAGAACTCAAAGTATCATCAAGGTTATGAAAGATAGTGAATGTGAAGATAGTTATTAAATGGTTTATTTTATAGGTTCTCAAAGTGACACAAGTGATGAGATTATGCAGCGATGTAAATCGTGAGGTTTGAATCAAAGGTTAGAATCAAGTGTATGAGGAAACATGATTGTGGTATATGCCAAATATTATAAAAATTTGAACAAGTTGAAAATGAGTAAGTGTTGATTGAGAATTTAGAGACTAAATATTGTTCCTATGAATGGGAGGATTTTATTTTCAAAATTTGTTTTGTATATAAAGCAAAAGTCGTTAAATAGTACAAACTAAGTGAGCTTTGATTAAAATACTTCAGTTAGTTGGAGATATTAAACACGAAATTAGGTTTGGAAGATCAGGGTTCTATTAAATGATTTTTTTTTGGGTTAAATCGTTATATAGAAAATCGTTTGTTACGCCAATAAATAAACAATTGGATTTAAGTTCGAGGACATCTTTTGACAAAAATATGTATTTTGTAAAATTTCTAGGTAATGAAAATCCAACAAAACTTAGAGATCTTTAGTTTTGTGCTAGGGTATACTCAGGTTATGAGGTTACAGTTTAAAAATGTGTAGCATGTAAAAAAAACAGTAATATGATTTGGGTAAGGTGTTGAAAATAAATAAACGTACGAGTAATATTGCAAGTTTGTAAAATGAAGTGTGGTGGTGAAATCCACAGATGATTCATGAAATTTAGGCTAACAGGGGAATTATATAAGGAAGAAAATAGATTTGAATTGCAAAAATTTTGAGATTTAAAACTTAGAATTTATACAGGAGTGAGGGGGTATAAATGAAAATGAAACACAAAGATTGTAAATATTTAACCACGAATAAACGAAAATGCTGACTTATCAAAACAGTTTAGATCAGATCTAAGCCCGAGGAATTTGCCCTAATAATCTAGGAGTACGTTAGGATTGCAACAAGAAAGTGAAAGAGAGTAGACAAGACCAAGCTAGGGTAAGAATAAGGATGAGGATAGGGATAGAGATAAGGATAAGGTAGAGCTACAAGTAACTGAAGCAAGTACTGGTTAAAGTCCTGAGGCTATAGACTATATTATTTTTCTAATAACCATGACTCTGATACCAATCTGTAACACCCCAACCGATGGCGGAAACATCGAGGTGTCACGTAGTGATGATTGTTCAATAGCTTATAGTACTAAATGAAAGTTGAATAATATTAAACAATTTACAATTCATTTTACAAGTAAAGATTACAAAAGTTGATTAATATAAACTAGGTCCAAAGCTTCTATGTGTTCCTAGGCTTATACAACTTCCAATAGCAAATAAACCTGAAACATGTTATGTTGAAAAGATGGGGGGTCAACTATAAATAGTTGGTGAGAATACATAGGTTTTGCATATAGTTGAAAACAATATGTTGTATAACAATCATAGTTTAAGTATAATAATGAGTAATGATAGAATATGAGTCTGACATGTAACAATGCGTCTTTTGTACAATCAAACCTTGTGTCGACTGAGACCTAACTCGCAAGTTAGTAAAAGTGTAACTGTTTTCGATCATCCCTGAATTTATGCGGGGGGATGGGTTTGTCAGACCTATAGCACTATAATCTAAACAGGCAGCTTGATCAATGTTAATGATTGTACTGTGTTTTTTTGTTACAGTCAAATGATAGAATGATTAAATGATAGTGTATAAAATGTTTAAACATGTTTCACCCCAAAATGTTAAACAGAAAAAAAGGGCTATGTAAACTCACCTTAATTGTATTGATGAATATGTAAGGAATCAGCAAGAATTAACAAAGGCCAATAAAATTTCTAAAGCTTGGATCACGCGTCACGAATTCCTAAAAAAAAATTAACGCGTTAACCTTAAACTTTATTTTGGATCATCACTTATTTATCTCAAGTAAGTTTTCATGTTAGATAGTAACTTAGAAAATTTTATATTTTATATAGCTCATAGGTTAAAAAATAAATTAAGTAGCATATGATCATGTTTTATTAACCATTGTTCACAAAATTACTATTTATAAGCTTGTGATAATCTACGCGTCTAAGTATATATACACATATTTTATTTAGTGAACAAAACCAGATAAAATTAAGTACTAATCTTATTAATATCAAGACATACAATATATATAAGGAATTGACGAAATTTATTAATTATACAAGTTATGGACTTAAAAGAGTTGGTAGCTTGATGTGCCCAAACAGACAAGTTTTTGAGACCAGGTTTATATATTTTCTAGTTTTTTTTAAAACATGTTATATATATATTGTTTATAAAGATTTAAAAAGAAATCACATGGGATAGACTTGATCACCGGACTTTATGTTGGTGTTTCAAGATTAGCCAATTCAACCAAATTTTCTATTTGCTTATTTATTAAAAGCGATTAGAGAAGCGTGACAACTAAATTAGGTATGAACTTCTAGAGTTAAAAGAAACGTTTGTTAAGCAAACATATAGTTTATGAAAATATTAACCAACTTAATACCTACCTATATATCTCGGAACATGTAAACGAGTAGTTTAGGTATAAGATTTACCTTGAATGGGGCAAGGGTTCGGCGCCGGTGGCTCGTCGGGGAACAAGGCCGCGGCAGACAAGAGGTTTATTAGAGGACTTGTTCAGAGAGAGATAATCCTTTGAGATGTGAGTTTGTTCAGATTTTATACTCGTTTGACTCGGATGGACATTGATTTAGCAAATAAATTAGATTTAATGATGATTGATTGGTGTTTGATCTCTTCTGTCACACCCTTAAATTCCACTTGCGGGGTTTTACCGCGAGGCGCATGACAAACCAGGATTCAAGTCAACGGTCACAATAAACAACACTATATGCATAACACAAACCCAAAAGATATCATTATAGAAACATAAACAGTAGCGGAAGCTTTAAATGTTTACAACCCAAAAGACACAGTTCAAATGTTTAATGAAGACAATGTTCTAAATCCTAGACGCCCGTGCCGACTCATGCGCCTAGATCCAGTCGTTGCTACCTTAGCGACCTGAGAAAACATGTAAAAAGACGTCAACATATAATGCTGGTGAGTTCGCAGGTTTGTTCAAAAGAGTTACCAAGTGTTACCATGTCCATACTATATCAATGTTACCAAGTACGCTAGCTAGGCGTATGTTTTGTTACTACTACGATTGGAAACCATTACTGGACACGTTTAGCAATGTTTAGCATGTTTAGCAGCCCGTAATGTTCAGCACGATAATGTTCCTGTTCGAGACAATATGCACCCGCCCGGCCCTCCAAGCCGACGAGTGGGGCAGGTCACGCCCAATAGATCTATCCACATTTCCCCCGTTGTGCAACCCCGCACATTCATGGTTTCCCCCGGGACTTTCAAAAGATCGCATAGTACACAAGTTCAAAACCATAGTATGACATATGTTACCAAACAGTTTAACGCATGTTTTCTCCCCCAAAAGTTTAAGCAGTAAAAGCGGGGCAGTGAACTCACCTTAGATTGCGTTCTTCAATTATACGTAAAGATGTTTAGCCCCTGATAATCCCCTCTACTGGAGATCTATCAAAATGTTCACATAAGTGTTCCGACTAATAACCATAAGGTTATCTAGTCCCCGATTGTCCAGATCATAACCAAGTATGTTTTAAAACGTGTTCAAATGTTTAACCGACACACTAGACCGACCCGACATCCCGTTGGTGACCCATTACCCTAACTAATCAAGTACACATAGATTACACGTAAGGTTCAAGCATAAAACACTTAGTTTGTATCAAAAATCTTATTTTTGTTAACGTAGGGTCGAACGTGGCTGTAAGTGGTCGAAGGTGTCCCTAAAAGGTCGAATGTGGCTTTGAACTTCCACCTTCGCCCCTTTTTCTCCCACCTTCGCCCATTTATGGCACCTTCGCCCCTTTTGCTTCCAGGTTCGACCCCTGGAATCCACCTTCGCCCGTTCGACTGGCCGAAGGTGTTCCAGGTTCGACCCTGCTGTGTTGTTTACTCAAAAACGCGTCCAAAAACATCCGAAAACATCACGAAACATCATGAGTTACAGCAGTCAAGCATCATTAATATATTCCTACGAAACCCTACCAATTTTACCCCAAAATCTATCCGTTTTACAAGTTTCCTAAAATAGTAAATTATGGAGATGTCACATCATCATGCATGAAAATATTACCCAATTAGGAAACTTTCTGAAATCAATCAATAATCAGCTCATCATACTCAGATCATCATGAACAAGAAACCCCTATCATAACCATCCAAAAACGAGCCCTAAATCTAACTAAAAACCCCTTTAATTGTCAAAACACCATCAACAATCAAAGGTAACATGTTTCAATCATAACCCATCATTAATAACAGCCCTAGGTTGTTGTCATATCATCTATACAACAAGTAATCATCAAACAATGCATAATATCATATTAACACATGTTTAGTTTGCATAAAAACTCATTGTTTATGAATAGGTTTTATTTAGAAAGATGTTAGGAAGGTTTTTACCCATAAAACATGTTGATATCAGATCTGGACCCTTGGGGTTTAGATGAAAACAAGTTAAAATTGTTTAAAAAGGATTTGTAATGAAGAACACACCTTAGATCTTCACTTGTAATGATTTAGAGAGTTAGGTTATGAAAAACAAGTTCAAAAACTCCTTCCCCAATGATAATAGCTGATAGAGAGTGTTTGGAGGCGTTTAGGGTTTGTGAAATGGTGAAAAATGGCTAAGGATGGTATTTATACCAGGTCCAGGTTCGCCCCTTTTATATGGTCGAATGTGGAACTTTTCCACATTCGCCCATTTGTAATGGTCGAATGTGGAATCTTTCCACATTCGCCCACTTTGTTTCTACATTCGCCCATTTCTCAAGTTCCATTTCCACATTCGCCCACTATTTCCACATTCAGGTCATCAGCACTTTTTAACACATGTAAACAGCACTTTTTAACACATGTTAACCTTTTTCCAGTTTGTCGTGTTTAACGCATTCTAACACATCTTAACACATAAGCATGCATCCATAGTCTATACTTAGCATGTTTAGGCACGTATAATCATTTGTACATCGTTTAAGCAAGTATAAGTACACAATCCACCACACGACCCATAATCTACACATATACTTAATTAGTTCATGTAATGTCACCAACAACGTAACCCGGTACTAGTGTATTCCCAAAATGACTCCCAATGATCCTCCAGATCATTGAACCCTGGACAATCCTAATCTGACCCGACTCAACTAACCTAGTTAAGTTTGTTTATAAACGTTTCTCGCTAAGGTAAACTTAGATGTTACTATTATGTTTAAGCCGAACATGCCGGGTGTCACATCATCCCCACGTTGAAAGAATTTTCGTCCCGAAAATTGCACGAAGCCCAAAAATGAAACAGACGAAAAGGAAGAAAACGAAAAGAAAGGTTACCGGTTGTCACATCTCATCCCCACGTTGAAAGGGAATCTCGCCCCGAGATTCACTCTGCTTCAGCAGTAACATGTCTGGACTAGAACGCGCGCTTCGGAAAGAGATGAGGGTACTTAGCCTTCATCTGGTCCTCTCGTTCCCACGTGAACTCCGGTCCACGATCCGAGTTCCAGCGAACTTTAACGATGCGGATTTTACTCCGCCGAAGGCTACGAATCTTGTAATCCAGAATCTCCACGGGTTCCTCCACAATGCGAAGACGATCATCAACCTTGATCTCTTCCAGTGGTACAACGAGAGATTCGTCAGCCAAACACTTCCTTAAGTTAGACACATGGAAGACGTTGTGAACATTACCGAGCTCCGTCGGTAAATCAAGTCTGTACGCCACCGGCCCAATCCGTTCCAGGATTGCGAACGGTCCGACGTAACGAGGGTTAAGCTTGCCACGCTTTCCAAAGCGTATGACGCCCTTCCATGGTGAAACTTTCAGAAGCACCTTGTCCCCAACCTGGAACTCTAGCGGTTTGCGACGGCGATCGGCATAGCTCTTCTGACGATCCCGCGCAGCTGCCAAACGGTTACGGATCTGTACGATTTTCTCCGAAGTTTCGTACACCAGTTCCGGGCCAGTGAGCTGACTCTCGCCCACCTCAGCCCAACACAAGGGAGATCGGCATTTCCGTCCATACAGAGCTTCGAACGGAGCTGCCCCGATACTGGAGTGGTAGCTGTTGTTGTAGGAGAACTCCACCAACGGCAGGTGAGTCTCCCAACCCTTGCCAAAATCGATGACACATGCCCGCAGCATGTCCTCCAGTGTTTGTATCGTCCGCTCACTCTGGCCGTCAGTTTGCGGATGATAAGCTGTACTCATATCCAGCTGAGTACCCAAGGCCTTATGAAGAGCCTTCCAGAAACGCGAAGCAAAGCGGGAATCACGATCAGAAATGATAGAAACAGGCACCCCGTGCCGAGAGACCACCTCCTTAAGGTAGAGTCGAGCCAACCGCTCGAGTCCGTCCGTTTCCTTAATAGGTATGAAGTGTGCCGATTTCGTCAACCGGTCGACGATCACCCAAATCATGTCGCAACCACTTGGTGATCTCGGTAGTTTGGTGACGAAATCCATCGTGATCCGCTCCCAATTCCATTCTGGAATCTCAGGTTGCTGTAGGAGACCAGACGGCTTCTGATACTCCACCTTGACCTTAGCACAGGTCAAGCATTTGCTCACATAGGAGGCTATATCAGCCTTCATGTTCGGCCACCAATAAAGTAGCTTCAGATCCTGATACATCTTATCGGAGCCTGGATGAATAGAATACCGGGATTTGTGAGCCTCGTCCAAGACAAGCTCCCGTAATCCCTCGAGTAAAGGAACCCAAACACGCCCAGCGAAGTAGTGTAGGCCATCAGACCTAAGCTCAAGGTGTTTGTCCGCACTGTGCATCGTTTCGGCCTTAAGGTTTTCCTCCTTCAAGGCATCCACCTGAGCCGAACGGATCCGGTCAGGCAAGGAGGAATGTATGGTAAGCTGCAAGGCTCGGACACGCCGAGGCTTCGCCGACTCCTTCCTGCTCAAGGCATCCGCCACAACGTTTGCCTTGCCAGGATGGTACTTAATCACACAGTCGTAGTCGTTCAAGAGTTCAACCCAACGACGCTGCCGCATGTTTAACACCTTCTGGTCGAAAATATGCTGGAGACTCTTGTGATCGGTGTAAACTTCACACTTGGTACCGTACAAGTAATGTCTCCAGATTTTCAACGCAAAAACTACTGCACCCAGCTCCAAGTCGTGAGTAGTATAGTTCTTCTCGTGAACCTTGAGTTGACGAGAAGCGTAAGCGATAACCTTCCCGCGTTGCATCAACACGCAACCGAGACCCCGAATCGAAGCATCACAGTACACCACGAAATCATCCGTACCCTCGGGTAAGGATAAGATAGGAGCAGAACAAAGTTTAAGCTTCAGCATCTGAAATGCTGATTCCTGTGGTTCGCCCCAGTCGAACTTTCGGTCCTTCTGGGTGAGAGCAGTGAGGGGTTGAGCGATCTTCGAAAATCCCTCGATAAAACGCCGATAGTAACCTGCAAGACCCAGGAATTGCCGCACCTCAGATGGCGTCTTTGGTGCTTCCAAGTCTTTAATAGCTTCGATCTTAGCCGGATCGACATGAATTCCCAGTTTATTCACCACATGCCCTAGGAATTGAACTTCACGTAACCAAAAATCGCACTTTGAGAACTTAGCATACAACTGCTCCCGTCTCAAAAGTTCCAAGACCAACCGCAGATGTTCCTCATGATCCGCCTTGTTCTTGGAATAAATCAGAATGTCGTCAATGAACACGATGACGAACTTATCAAGGTACGGCTTACAAACGCGGTTCATCAAATCCATGAACACCGCCGGTGCGTTAGTGAGACCGAAAGGCATGACTAAGAACTCAAAATGGCCATAACGAGTGCGAAAAGCAGTCTTCTGGATGTCAGCTTCCCTGACGCGCAACTGGTGATAACCGGACCGCAAATCAATCTTCGAGTAGTAGCTGGAGCCCTGAAGCTGGTCAAAGAGATCATCAATGCGAGGAAGAGGATAACGATTCTTGATGGTCACTTTGTTCAGTTCACGGTAATCGATACACATACGAAGGCTCCCATCCTTCTTCTTCACAAACAAAATAGGAGCTCCCCACGGGGACGAGCTCGGTCGAATGAAACCCTTTTCCAAGAGTTCCTGTAACTGGCTGGATAACTCTTGCATCTCGGGAGGTGCAAGACGATACGGAGCTCGGGCAATAGGAGCTGCGCCCGGAGCAAGATCAATACCAAACTCAACCTGACGATGGGGAGGAAGACCAGGCAAATCATCAGGAAACACATCAGGAAAGTCACGAACCACCGGGATATCCTCGATCTTCTTCTCATCGTCAGTAGAAACGTTAACAAGTGCCAGAATGGCCGAACAGCCCTTTCGAAGATACTTACGGGCTTTCATGCTGGAAATGATACTCAGCGGAGCACCGCTTTTCTCGCCGTGAACCGAAAGAATTTCTCCATCGGGGAGAGGGATCCGAATAACCTTGTCAAAGCAAACAATCTCTACACGATACAACGATAACCAATCCATGCCCACAACGACATCGAAACTACCCAAAGGTACAGGCATAAGGTCAATGGGGAATGACAGACCCGACAGTTCCAAGTGACACTCCCTAAGGATATGAGTTGCCTCGATGTTCTTACCGTTAGCCAATTCTATCAAGTACTTAGCCTCTAAAGGTGTGGGTACTACATCTAGCAACTGACTAACATCCACAGATACGAAGCTCTTATCGGCACCAGAATCAAATAAAACAGAAACATAGCGATTGTTGAGAAGGAACGTACCGGTAACTGTGTCTGGATCCTGCCTAGCCTCCGCAGACCCAATGACGAAAGCACGTGCAGTCCTGCCTCCGCCGCCATTCCCGTTACCGTTACCGTTTCCGCCCCTCCCATTATCGCCCTGCTTCAGCTTGGGACAATCACGCTTGAAGTGTCCCGTGTCACCACAGTTGTAACACCCCTGCCTCCCCTGAGTCCCCTGAGCAGCAGGAGTAGGAGTAGCCGCAGGAGTCTGAGTTGGGGTGAGCGCCACCTTGCAATCCTTAGCATGGTGCCCCAACTGATGGCACCGATGACAGCGAGCTCGATCACAATTCCCGGTGGTGGAAGCCACACTTGTTACACTTGGGATGCTTCCCAATGTATCCACCTGTCTTCTGCGAGGAAGACGACCCAGACCCTTCAAACTTCTTGGCCGGTTGAGACGGCGCCGGCACTGCACTCTTACCCACGTTCTCCCATTTCCTCTTGTTGCCTTCAGAACCCTTCGCTGTCGAACCCTTGGGAGGCAAAGCGCCCTCCAAAATCTTCATGTTGGTCATCTTGTGCGCAGAACGGACGACCTCCGCAAGTGTAGGAAGGTTCCCAGCAGCTACTAACCCAGCAATCTCCGGCACCAACCCAGAGATGTGGTGCTCAATCCTACGGTGCTCGGGTGTGTGCATGTCAGGACACAACACCGCCAACTCATTGCGTCGCACGGTATACTCCTCAATCTCGGACCCCACCATCTTGTAGTTCCAGACTTCATGCTCCAACTTCTGCACTTCCTCCCTGGGACAGTACTCGCTCTTCAGTAGCCGAACAAAATCCGCCCAAAGCATAGCATGAGCTTCCCCCAAGCCCATGTTCTGCGTAGTAGCATTCCACCATGACAAAGCAGGACCCTCAAATGTCGCAGTGGCATACTTGACCCGGTCCTCAACAGGACAGTTACACATCAAGAAAACAGATTCAACCTTCTCCAACCATCGGAGCAGTCCCACTGCCCCTTCAGTCCCTGCGAAGTTATGGGGCTGGCAGTCCCTAAACTTCTTGTAGGAACACTGGGATGGAGGTGGGTTGACAGCAGCACCTGAAACACGACACAAAGGTAAACCACAAGAGAAACATGACACCCACGAATGAAACAAGGCAGGTAAGAACCAACTTACCACCCAGAGCATTGTGCCCAGCCTGGAAAGCAGCCAAGGCTATGTTCACTTGCTGTTGAAGCAAGTTGTTCAGCTCTGCCTGGGTCATGTTGATGTTACCACGACCGCCACCACGGCCACCGCCGCCACGACCACCACCACGACGTCCACCACCACGTGCGCCCGACATGATCTGACAAATCAGAAATCGAGAGATTCAGATTCACTGCTAGTGTCAACCACTAGTAGCTAGAAAAGTTACGTCTAGACCCAATCCGGGACTATGCATCCAAGTTCAGAGTCCACTTGAATTCTCATGCATTTCAGTTTATGATTTCGTGTGCACCCGAAATGATAAACTGCTCTACATGGTCCTCCAAGCTTTCCCTTAGCTTGAACTCAAGTCGCCGAATGTAGGCATCTAGCATCATGCTATCACAAGCATAAGTGCACAAGATAATGTGTGAGCAAGTGCGGCTATTGGGGTACGAAAGGGAGATGTCCGAATCCTGGACAGACCTCGAGAGTACGCAAGACTACCCCAATACACGACACTGCCGTGCAAAAACCAACGAGTCAACTCCTTCTCCTTCAAACCCCGAAGAAGAACATAAGTGTGTATACAGTCAAGAGTGAGGACGGATGATGTAACAGAGAAGTGTGATAATGATGTAACGACACCCCGACAAAGTTAGTACATGTTCCAAACCGACACAAGTATGTGACCGTCTAGTGTGTGCGACTCGGCTATAGACTAGACTCTAAATGCAGTCCTAGTTCACTATAACCATTGGCTCTGATACCAATCTGTCACACCCTCAAATTCCACTTGCGGGGTTTTACCGCGAGGCGCATGACAAACCAGGATTCAAGTCAACGGTCACAATAAACAACACTATATGCATAACACAAACCCAAAAGATATCATTATAGAAACATAAACTGTAGCGGAAGCTTTAAATGTTTACAACCCAAAAGACACAGTTCAAATGTTTAATGAAGACAATGTTCTAAACCCTAGACGCCCGTGCCGACTCATGCGCCTAGATCCAGTCGTTGCTACCTTAGCGACCTGAGAAAACATGTAAAAAGACGTCAACATATAATGCTGGTGAGTTCGCAGGTTTGTTCAAAAGAGTTACCAAGTGTTACCATGTCCATACGATATCAATGTTACCAAGTACGCTAGCTAGGCGTATGTTTTGTTACTACTACGATTGGAAACCATTACTAGACACGTTTAGCAATGTTTAGCATGTTTAGCAGCCCGTAATGTTCAGCACGATAATGTTCCTGTTCGAGACAATATGCACCCGCCTGGCCCTCCAAGCCGACGAGTGGGGCAGGTCACGCCCAATAGATCTATCCACATTTCCCCCGTTGTGCAACCCCGCACATTCATGGTTTCCCCCGGACTTTCAAAAGATCGCATAGTACACAAGTTCAAAACCATAGTATGACATATGTTACCAAACAGTTTAACGCATGTTTTCTCCCCCAAAAGTTTAAGCAGTAAAAGCGGGGCAGTGAACTCACCTTAGATTGCGTTCTTCAATTATACGTAAAGATGTTTAGCCCCTGATAATCCCTCTACCGGAGATCTATCAAAATGTTCACATAAGTGTTCCGACTAATAACCATAAGGTTATCTAGTCCCCGATTGTCCAGATCATAACCAAGTATGTTTTAAAACGTGTTCAAATGTTTAACCGACACACTAGACCGACCCGACATCCCGTTGGTGACCCATTACCCTAACTAATCAAGTACACATAGATTACACGTAAGGTTCAAGCATAAAACACTTAGTTTGTATCAAAAATCTTATTTTTGTTAACGTAGGGTCGAACGTGGCTGTAAGTGGTCGAAGGTGTCCCTAAAAGGTCGAATGTGGCTTTGAACTTCCACCTTCGCCCCTTTTTCTCCCACCTTCGCCCATTTATGGCACCTTCGCCCCTTTTGCTTCCAGGTTCGACCCCTGGAATCCACCTTCGCCCGTTCGACTGGCCGAAGGTGTTCCAGGTTCGACCCTGCTGTGTTGTTTACTCAAAAACGCGTCCAAAAACATCCGAAAACATCACGAAACATCATGAGTTACAGCAGTCAAGCATCATTAATATATTCCTACGAAACCCTACCAATTTTACCCCAAAATCTATCCGTTTTACAAGTTTCCTAAAATAGTAAATTATGGAGATGTCACATCATCATGCATGAAAATATTACCCAATTAGGAAACTTTCTGAAATCAATCAATAATCAGCTCATCATACTGAGATCATCATGAACAAGAAACCCCTATCATAACCTTATCATAACCATCCAAAAACGAGCCCTAAATCTAACTAAAAACCCCTTTAATTGTCAAAACACCATCAACAATCAAAGGTAACATGTTTCAATCATAACCCATCATTAATAACAGCCCTAGGTTGTTGTCATATCATCTATACAACAAGTAATCATCAAACAATGCATAATATCATATTAACACATGTTTAGTTTGCATAAAAACTCATTGTTTATGAATAGGTTTTATTTAGAAAGATGTTAGGAAGGTTTTTACCCATAAAACATGTTGATATCAGATTTGGACCCTTGGGGTTTAGATGAAAACAAGTTAAAATTGTTTAAAAAGGATTTGTAATGAAGAACACACCTTAGATCTTCACTTGTAATGATTTAGAGAGTTAGGTTATGAAAAACAAGTTCAAAAACTCATTCCCCAATGATAATAGCTGATAGAGAGTGTTTGGAGGCGTTTAGGGTTTGTGAAATGGTGAAAAATGGCTAAGAATGGTATTTATACCAGGTCCAGGTTCGCCCCTTTTATATGGTCGAATGTGGAACTTTTCCACATTCGCCCATTTGTAATGGTCGAATGTGGAATCTTTCCACATTCGCCCACTTTGTTTCTACATTCGCCCATTTCTCAAGTTCCATTTCCACATTCGCCCACTATTTCCACATTCAGGTCATCAGCACTTTTTAACACATGTAAACAGCACTTTTTAACACATGTTAACCTTTTTCCAGTTTGTCGTGTTTAACGCATTCTAACACATCTTAACACATAAGCATGCATCCATAGTCTATACTTAGCATGTTTAGGCACGTATAATCATTTGTACATCGTTTAAGCAAGTATAAGTACACAATCCACCACACGACCCATAATCTACACATATACTTAATTAGTTCATGTAATGTCACCAACAACGGAACCCGGTACTAGTGTATTCCCAAAATGACTCCCAATGATCCTCCAGATCATTGAACCCTGGACAATCCTAATTTGACCCGACTCAACTAACCCAGTTAAGTTTGTTTATAAACGTTTCTCGCTAAGGTAAACTTAGATGTTACTATTATGTTTAAGCCGAACATGCCAGGTGTCACATCTTCCGTAACCGACGAGAAAATTGCTCCGAACACTTCGAACATTTCATCTCAGTAAGTTAAAGAATGTGATGAACTTAATTAATGAACTTTTTGTCCTAACTTTTGTCATATATCAAAACCATACATTTTTTTATTTATTTACTTATTTTTATTTTTAGTTTGGTTGTTCGAGAAAAGCACAGCTCACAAGGAGTTGAGATCCTTTTTTTTATATATATATACTTTTAAATTTTTGAGTATTACATTTTACCCCAATCGTTTTTTTAAAAATTTTTGTTTTTGCGAACTAGAAATTTTTGAATTGTTTTCACTTTAGATCCTACTAGTTGTAAGGAATTATGTAAAAAAAAATGAATGTTACACTGAACACGAGTATACTCAAACAAGGGTTCCGCATTTCGGTACGTTTTAATTGATCGGATGTGACTTCTGAAGACCACAGACTACGAAACGCGTCAAATAGAGACCGGAAGTCCAGTATGTCGATTAGACATGCAAAAATCGTGTTTTGGAAAAATATGGGTATCGAATGTATAGTCAGAGCACCACGTACAATGATTCATGAAAGTTGAACAAACTCGTATGTTTCAACCAAAACACACAAACTAGCAATAAACGACCTGTAACGCCTCAAACGAATTTTGTTGTATTGGGAATAACTAAAAACATTTTAAAATGAATTGAAATTAGTTTTTAATTAATAACAAGTATTTAAATTGAATTAAAACAAATTATTTTTTTTTTAAAAAGGCCAATGCGTCTGGCTCTGGCCAAAGCTAGGCGCCTGGTTTGCTTGATTAGACCACAGGCGCCTAGCTTTGGCCAAAGCCAGGCGCTTGGCCTTTTTTAAAAAAAAATTACTTTGTTTTAATTCATTTTAAATACTTTTTATTGATTAAAAATAATTTTAATTCATTTTAAAATGTTTTTAGTTGTTCCCAATACAAAAAAAATCGTTTGAGGCGTTACAGGTCATTTATTTCTCGTTTGTGTGTTTTGGTTGAAACATCCGAGTTTGTTCAACTTTCATGAATCATTGTACGTGGTGCTCCGACTATACATTCGATACCCATATTTTTCCAAAACACGATTTTTACATGTCTAATCGACATGCTGGACTTCCGGTCTCTGTTTGATGCATTTCGTAATGTTTAATTGATCGTTTGTGGTTTTCAGAAGTCACATCCGATCAATTAAAACGTACCGAAATCGTTTTACTAATTTCCGATTCTTGATACTTTCATAAATCGTTTGTCAAGTGATAACCATCATCATCATTACACCCTCAAAAAAAATAACAATAAATAAAATAATAATAATAAATCATTGCTCCAACATAACTTGCACCAGCTTGAGATATGAGTTTGATTAGCTTAAATCTCTCTGATCCATGGTATCCACTAACTGATCAAACAACGAGATCCATATTTTCAGACGTTAGAGTTTGATAAACACAAAACTTATTATTAAAAAGCAACAAAAACAAAACTGGAACCTTAAATCGTACGGTGAAATAAAGAGGGGCCTATTAGGAGTGACGTGGAGGAAGATCGTCGGTTTGCTGTAGTCGATGATGGCGCAGAGGTTAGCAGTAAGTTTAAATTTTTGAATGATGTTCGTCGGTTTGCTCCCTATATACTAATTCATAACAAAGGTAGGAAAGTATTCATATATAAAAAACATTAAAAAGTCACTATTCAACGAAAATGTATCTACTCATAGTGACATCGAACACTTTATAAAGCAACAAATTCAAAACAGAGGTAGGAAAGTAAAGCTTCAGGTGAACAGTTATTTGGAATGTTCCTGATCATTACAGTAAAGATCGCTTTACAACACCAAAAACGACTATCATCACTCGATTTCTTTCGACAACCAGTACAACAAACTCTGTATGGGTTGCTTGTTAGCGTCGATCCTACTGTCGATTTCTTTTGACAACCAGTACAACTGAAATATTATATTACAATAATATTATCTTGAGCAAAAAGTTGTGTTTGAAGCCTTGTTCTTTTAGTTTACATTTTGTTAATACTTTAAACAGAGAAGATGAAGGGTTAGTTATCACACTGCGTTTCAAGTAGAAGAAGATGAAGAAATAAATGAAGTTTATTAATAGAGGTTAGTAGGTTACTCATTATTGCCGGGATGCAAAATCGTGATGTGATCGATTTTTATAACTTTAAATTATTATAATTATTTAAATTATTATTATATTTGCAACCTAGTTCCTTTCTACCATGTTGCAAAGGAACTTCATGTCAGCCAGACGTTTGTCAAAAGAAAGTGTGAAGATCAAGAAGAACAGTGCTCCAACATAACTTGCACCGGCTTAAGATATGAGATTGTAAAGCGATCGTTACTGTAATAATCAGGAACATTCCAAATACCTGTTCTATTATGTAAGGACAAAAAGGATTGAAGATACCTCTTTTGCTAACCTTAGTCTAATTCCTATTTCTGCCAAAATATGCTAAGTATGAAACTACTGAAGAAAGAAGAAGAAACTATTGAAGAAGGATTCAACAAGTACTGAAGAGTAAAGATCAGAGGTTCTGAAGTCAAACCAGACAAGTCAATTGAAGATCTACTGAAGACAAACTACTCATCAGTAGTTTGTCACTCATCAGCAGTTGTAACAGAATCTTTCCAACGCCCTTATGCTTCAGTAGTTTAGTATTACAAAATTACTTTATCATTTTGTACAAGTTCCAAGACTACAGCCTGTTGTAGGATTGCTTTTGTAACAAGGTTCGTGTATCTGTTCCTCTATAAATAGATGGGTTAAACCCACTATTTTAGAGATCGATTTTATTTAAACTGAAATCCTTCAAAGGTTTTACTTGAAATACCATTTCATAATCTGAGAATCTCTTTGCATATTTATTATCATATACATTAAATTGCTTAGATTCTCATTAACTGTCTTTAATTCATTACATCCAGGGGGAGTAATAACTCATGTTGAAAGTGAAACTTTACAACTTAACACTTCACTTATTCCGCTGTGCAAACTGCTTTGATTAACTTGCAAACACATAAGTGTTCATAAGCAAACAACTGTTAAAGAGCTAACTGATCCAACAATTGGTATCAGAGCACTGGTTTATCTGATTAAATATCAATCTAAAAAATTGAGAATCAGACACAGGCTCTTATTGATATTCAATAAAGGATAAAATTTCACTTTTTCAACATCCATCACTTTGAGAGAAACTTGACAAATCAATACTCTCAAAAATGGATCCTCATAATACCGGATCTGCCAATAAACCTCCTATGCTTGTTCGTTTAGAATATAACATATGGCAAAAGAGGATGGCACATACTCTGTCTCAAACAAACACTGGTTTTTGGAGATCTGTAATGTATGGACCCCATAAACCAGTAAATCTAAATCTTGAAACTAAAGTTGAAATACCAAAAGAATCAAAAGACTACATAGATGAAAATTTCCTTAAACTTGAGCTTGATGCCAAGGCTTTTTCTATGTTGGCAATGCTCTCCCAAATGAAATTTACTTTGTACTTTTACATTGTGAAAGTGCCAAAGAGCTTTGGGACTGCCTAAAAGAGCAGTTTGGAGGAACTGAAGAGACGATTGCCAACACCAGAGAAATCCTTGCTCAGCAATATGAAACATTTACTCATATTAATGGGGAAACTTTGACACAACAATTTGGAAGATTTTCCTCATTAATTTCTGAGTTGAAATTAAATGGTCAGACCTACACAAATGAATTCATAGATTTTTAAGGTCATTACCAGAAAAATGGGAAACTTACTCTATAGTCCTCAGATCTACACCAGACTTTAAATCCCTCACTCTTACAAAATTACTTGGGAGATTGCTAACTTTTGAAAGAGAAATAGATCAAAAGAAAAAGTTACAAAATTATGGAAAAAACAGCTTATGACTATGTACCAGGTAATACATCACTTTTAGGACAAGACTCACCTTCTTGTTCAAATAATTTTGGATCTTTTGACCACATTGACATAACTGTTGGGATCTCATCAGAAAGATCATATCCAGCTTATGACAATGATGAAAATAGTCAAACTGCTGATAACATGTGTTTTATCATGGATGACTTAAAAATTCTTAACAGTGATAACTTGGAAGAAATGGACATTTTACACCAACTGACCATGTTAAGTGTAAAAACTAACAAATTTTACAAAAGGTCAGGAAGGAAATTTCCAGGACTAAACATTTCAACAAAAGTTTGTTTTGACAAATCTAAACTTAGATGTCACAAGTGTCAGAAGTTGGGACACTTTGCTAGAGAGTGTAGAAGCTCTTGCTATAACCAACCACAGTGTGAAAATCAGTTTAACCCTAGTTATAATAGGAATAAAGGAACACAGGGAACTACATATTTTGTACAGACACAAGCTCCACAAATCCAATATGTGCCACAAATACAATATGTACAGATGCTTGCTCAACAAATGCAGTGCCAACAACCAATGCCTTCCATTCCAACTGCTCAACAACCTCCACAAACTCAACAACCCTAACAACAAAGTCTTTTTACTTCAGGGTATGTTGACTGGAGCAGTCTTCCTTTTGACACAACTGAATGCAATCCTGATGCAGACAACAAAATGTTTGACATCAACTAGGGAGAAACTGATAATGGCAGAAAGAATTTTTCCTTGATGGCATTTGAGGGCTGCACCTCTAAATCTTCCTTATCTTAGGTATCAAAAGAATCTTTGACAAAACTGTGTTCAAATTCATGCAAAGAATCTTTTGCTCTCATAAGAGAGACCAATGTGCATTTACAAGGCAAATCCAATGGATCTGAAAGAAAATACACTCAAATAAAATGTGATTTAGAAAGAAAACTTGCTGCAAAATCAAAAGAAAATTCTAAATTGACAAATAATGCTATTGAAACCCAAGCAAAACTTAAAGTCATGATAGAAGACCTAGAAAAGTCAGAAAAGAGCTTGCTTACACCAAGGTTAAATGTGAAAATGGGTTGAATTGTTGAATGATTAAGATTGTGAGATTAAGTACCATACGAGAAAGGCCAATGTTATGACTGACACCTTGAGCCGGAAGGAACGAGTCAAGACTATGCGTGCGCATGCGCTAGGTTTGACAATCCACACGAACCTCACTACCCATATTCGCGAAGCTCAACGGGAAGCTCTGAAAGGTGAGAACCTAAAGAATGAGTCTTTATTCAAGATGATTAATCTTTTGGAACCAAAACCCGACGACACGGTTTATTCTGTCAATTGGATCTGGTTGCCACGTTTTCACGGTTTACGCACTCGGTTCATCCTGAAGCCAACAAAATGTACAAAGACGTGAAGGAATTCTACTGGTGGCCCAACCTATAAGGGCGAAATTGCAACATACGTCAGCCAATGCCTTACTTGTTCGAAGGTCAAAGCTGAGTATCAGAAACCATCTGGCCTGCTGCAGCAACCCGAGATTCCCGTTTGAAAATGGGAATAAATCTCCATGGATTTCATCACCAAGCTGCCTAAGATTTCTAGTGGTAACGGCACGATTTGGGTAATTGTTGACTGATTAACCAAGTCTGCACATTTCCTACCAATCAAGAAAACCGACAAGTTGGAGAAACTTGCCAAGCTGTATATCAAGAAAATTGTGACTAGGCATGGTGTGCCTGTCTTAATCATTTCCGACCGTGACAATCGATTCACGTCCCAATTTTGGCAAAACCCTTATGGAGGCACTAGACACTCATTTGGACATGAGTACAGCCTATCATCCTCAAACCGATGGCCAGAGCTAACGGACTATCCAAACCCTAGAGGACAAGCTTCGTGCTTGCGTAATCGATTTCGGTGGAAATTGGGATTCTCATTTACCTTTGATTGAATTATCCTACAACAACAACTACCATACCAGCATCAAGGCTTCCCCATTTGAAGCTTTATATGGACGTGGTGTAGATCTCCTTTGTGTTGGGCGGAAGTTGGAGACAAATATTTGACTGGCACCGAGCTAATTCAAGAGAAAGCCAACAAGATCTTTCAGATCCGTGAACGATTGAAAGCTGCTTGTGACATCCGTCACTTTTATCCCTATTATTATTAAATATATATACATTTTTTTTACCACCTATCTTGTACGTCACATTTTATCCTCATTTATAATAAAAATAATAATAATAATAATAATAATAATAATAATAATAATAATAATAATAATAATAATAATAATAATGATAATAATAAAAATAATAGAGTTGGGTTTGAACATTACATTAACCATCTATCCTAAAACAACCCAAACCCAACCTCCCTTTTATAATCTGGAGCCCACAAGAATCGACCCAGTACCCACAAGAGAAAAAATAGGAGAAAAATAATTCTGCTGCTGCTGTGGCTCGAACCGGAGCCGCCCCAGCACAACACACGCGCCCAACCACTAGTCCATGACACCTTTTGTGTTGAAACTAGAAACAATAGTGATTTAAACCCTGTTTCGCGTCAGTTTTCCTTTTCCTCTTGCTGTTTCCTTTTTCACGCAGACAAGAGAGAGACTCGGTCAATTTCTTTGACCAGTGGATTGAAGCTGAAATTGGAAACCCTTTTAATTAAATTAGGACCAAATCAATCAAGCATTAATTTTATAACACATTTATTTCGTATCAATCATTCTATTAATATATATAATTACGCGTTTTGACCATTGACGGGTCAAAACGCAGAAACATTCCTTAAACATCACCACATTATAAATTGAAACCATCTTTCTATCCTAGACGCACCGAAAATAATAATACCTCTACCTAATTCCACCCTATAACGCTCTAGATCGCTGAATTCTTCATCCTTTGACTTTCTGATTGACTCGCGAATTGAAGGCATTTGCACTGGTATGATTCAATTCCTCATTCCTACCTCTTAATCGGCCCCTGTACTCCTATAGCCCCATGATTAATCGGGCTTTAGCATAGTGTATGTACGATTCAATGTTTAGGGTTCATTGGGGAAGATGACTAGCGTGTATTATAAGTTAAATACATTTCGAAATTAAATAAATCACCAAATCTGATATAGATCAGATGGTTTCAAGGTGTGTGTTAAAACTTGGGGGCGGGTCAGACCTGGGTTCGATTCCCAGCATCATCAAACTTTTTATTTCTTTTCTATACTCCTTTACTTTTATATATTTTGGTATTATCTCTTAAAATAATTTTAAAATACCAAATCTACATTATAAATTCTACAAAAATTATCCTGTGTTATATAAACAATAAACTTTGTCATACAATTTTTAGATTTCCAAAAATCATTTATTTAATATATATTATAAATATTACAAGTTTATTCATTTAAAATTATAAAATTCTATAAAAATATCTAAACGATTTTATAAAATCCCACAAAAATTATACTAAACTCTTATGACAATAAACATTTCAGAAATTATTTTTAATTCAGAAAAATCGTGCATTTTATATTTTTAATTAATTTTTGTTAGTTTTAATCATAAATAAATCATAATAAATTCATTTTTCAATATTTTTGCACCAAAATTTTATATCAATTATTTCTAATTATTTAGAACTGAAATAAAAATTTTAATTCAAGAATTCTTTAATTTTAATATTTTTAGATATTAAAGTCATATTTTGACAATTCGAAATAATTAGATTAAATATTCTATTTTCAAGAAAATAATTTTATAAAAATTATTTTCATACAAAAACTTTACATTGTGATTATCTTTTAACTTAAAATCTACAAAAAGGACTTTTATTTATTTATTTGTTAAATTTCTTATATTTAATAAACAATTTGATTATTAATCAAACGAATACTTATCCCCAATTCGGAACCCTAGAAAATACTTATAGTGTAGTTAGACTTAGACTTATTTATTACCTTATACATAGGGTGATACTTTACAAACGCTGGATTTTACTTATTCAATTTCCACAAGACTTACCACCGTGCTAAGGTGAGTATTACTTACCCCCTTTTTCGCTTTTACAACTTTTGGGGTGATTCATGCACAAGTATACAAAATCTTCATATTCATTTACATATACATTTTTATTCATTTACAATTCATATACGTGTCTTGTTTATCTTTGTGCTTATGCTTGAACATGAACGTAGCTTACATACAAAATCATACATTTAGACATAACTTATGTTATGGTGCTCTTTACACTCAGACGTAACTTATGTTACGGTGCTCATTTAGACATAACTTTGTGTTATGGTGCTCTTTTAGACTCACACGTGTTGAGGTGCTCATTATCAATTACATTGTACAAACTTTACATTTGATCTTTGTCTTGTTTGGTTACTTGCGTGTTTACATAATGCCTTGGTAATGCTAGACACATTAATTGTACTACTTTTCAAAACTTATACTATATGTACAAAACTAAGTAGTACTCACCAACATCATATGTTGACAAAATTATTTTCGTGCATGTTTCAGGATAAGCTGCTTGACGCTTCACATAGGACTTTGGACTTAGATTAAATCAATCAATTGTCTTTATTTTGTTGTCTTGTATTTAATTTCACATGTTGTAAAACAATATTCAATAATCATATATTTACATTTTAGTACCATTAGCTTTTGAGCAATCGTCACTACGTGGCACCTCGATGATTCCGCCATCGGTTGGGGTGTTACACTGCTCGAGATCGTTAAAGAGCTATGCTGATCCCCATCGCAAACCACTTGAATTTTAGGTTGGTGATAGAGTATTCATAAAAGTCTCACCTTGGAAAGGTGCACCACGGTTTTGGCAAACATGGGAAGCTTAACTCCCGATACATAGGCCCTTTTGAAATACTTGCAAGGATTGCTTCTGTAACATTTCGCGTTTAATAATTGTGCGTTATGTATAATTTGAATAAAAACGTCAAGTCCTATTATTATTATTCGTATTTAATTATTATTGTGGCATTTTGGGAACCCTAATACTATATTATATATATATATATATATATATTAGAGAAAAATGTCAAAAAAAATAATAGCTTGGGCCGGAATCGAACCCACACCCAAGCCGTCCCAACTCACACAACTTAACCACCTGATCTACCCACTTCTCTTGTTTTAAACCCAGTCCGTTATATATATATCACGTATTCAAATCTTCACAGTTGACTTGGAGAGTCAACTGTGACAACCAATTGCCATAATCAACCAATTTTAACGCGTTTGAATCCAATTAAGGAATGATTGTAGACTGATTTAGCATATACGCGTCCCTTGCAAGTTGTTCTAATGGTCAAACATACCTAAATCTCATCAATTATCGAGTCATCGTATTCATGGTGTCAAAACATTCCAATTCTACAATCTAGGCCTTAACACTATAAATTGGACATCATACAACATCCTCACCTCGCCGAACAACCTTTCTCAACCTCCCCAGTCTCTTAATTAATCCCACAGTTCTTAAAATTGATCGCGTTTTGACTTCAGAGTTGACCGACCAATCCGTATTCATAACGTATTTGTAAGTTATATTTTTCATATGGGTTTTGATCTTCGGCATGTACACAACAATAACCCTAAGGTTAATTGGGTTATTGTTGTGTAATCTGGACAATTGAAAATCTAGGGCTCGTATGTTTTAATTTGGGGAAGAACACAGATTCACGTATATTATTTATTTTAAAGAAACTGAAACCAAACACAACCACTGGTCTGGACCAAGTGGTTGTGTCTGGTGCTCTCTGACCAACCCACGCGGGTTCGATCCCCGGTTGTGGCAACTTTTTTTTTCTTTCTTTTGTTTGTTTTATTTTAAAAAACAAATAAACTAATATACATATATAATTACTAGTATTTTAAAATTAGTTTTAAAATACTAAAACTCTTTTAATAATTTTACAAAAATATATTAAGTTAATCTAATGAAAAAGTTTAACTTACAATTTTTTAGTTTCAAAAATTTATTTATTTAATATATTTAATAAATAAATCAAGTTTATTCTATTATGTTTATAAAATTTCTATAAAAATATCAAAACAATTTTATAAATTTCCACAAAAATTATTCTGAGTTTGTATAACAATAAACTTTTCTGAAATAATATTTATTTCTGAAAAATCGTTTATTTAATATTTTTAATCAATTTTTGTTAGTTTTAATCATAATTAAATCATAATAAATTCAATTTTTAATATTTTTGCTCCAAAATTTTATATAAATTATTTCTGATTATTTAGAACAGAAATATAATTTTTAAACTAATAATTCTTTAATTTTAGTATTTTTGAATATTAAAGTTAAATTTTGACAATTTGTAATAAATAGATTTAATATTCTATTTTAAAGAAAATAATTTTATAAAAATTATTTTTATACTTTAAACTCATTATTGTGACCATATTAAATTCAAAATTTATAAAAAGATTTTTGTCTATTTATTTACTAAATTTCTCTCAATTATCAAACATTTTTATTATTAATAAAACGAGCATTTATTCCCAATTCGAAGCCCTAGAACATATACATTTGTAGACTAGATAGATTTAGACATATTTATTACCTTATTATAGGGTGATACTTGACACATTTGGGCAACACCACTATTCAATTTTTCAAGAAGTATAACATTTTGCTAAGGTGAGTTTTATATAGCCCCATTTCTATTTATCACCATTTTTGGGGTAAAACATGTTACAACATTCTATATGCAATTCAATCATCAAAGTGTCTATGTGTTTTTCTATGTTGCATTATGTCTTAAACATGACTAGGGTAAGCACAATATTCTAGCATAATCATTAACATTGATCAGCCGACGGTATACATTGATAGATCTATTGGACTGACAATCCCACCCGGATACGTGCCTCCTACAAAGGTAGCGTGGGTGTTTGTTATCGCAACATAAACGAGTGAACCATGAGCGTATGGGATGTACCACAATACAACAGTCACAAGGGTTGATTATGCACTCGATTTACTTCTAGTATGTTTTCACATATGGACTAGACTTGCCATGATACTTGAATTGCACAACATTTTTATTCGATTATCAAAACCTATGTAATTCTCACCAACTTTTGTTGACCCAAAATATTTTTAACTTAACATGTTTCAGGTTCTACTTGCTTGAAGATTTGAATTAATGCTTGAAGATGTGTGCATAGTTTTATTCAATTTGATGTACGAACTCTTGTAGAACATTTGTATGTAATTTATTTAAATCATATAATGAAATTTATTGTTTACCATGAGCTACTGAACAATCATCAATACGTGACATCCCGATGTTTCCGCCATCGGTTGGGGTGTTACAGATTGGTATCAGAGCCATGGTTATAGGGAATTAGGTTATTAGAAAAATAATCTAGTCTATAACCATAGGATTTAACCAGTACTTGCTTCTTTTACTTGCTATTCTCTATCTCCCTCCTACTTCTTATCCCTACATTAATCCCTACGAGAAGGTTTCTCTCCATCACTGGATCCACTCTTAGACTAATAAGATAAAATCCTCAGGTTTAACCTGAACCACCTTGAGATCTCGTCGAAGTTCTAGAATTTTAATAACGAACACGTGCAATCTGGAAGGGTGAACGCCTGTATTCTGAGTCTTCTGTCTAGGCTGGCATTGCGCATATATCCCAATCAGACGAGGGACCCGGATGTCTACCTGGGAATTCTCGGGATGAGTGTTCACTTATAGGCTAAAAGCATGTCTTCATATGTTATTAGAATCTAGAATCTTTGATAAGTCAACGTTTTCGTTTATTCGTTTTAATAAATGGATAAATGATTACATTCCTTATATAACCTCATTCAATTTCATTGTGTCTCTTACAGATCATGCCTCCACGTCGCAGCGCTCGCCTTAACAGTGGTGACAATCATGATGAAGGGAGTAGCAATCACAACCATAACCACGACACTAACCACAACAACAATAACAACAACAACAATGGTGTCGATGCCCAACTGGCTGCGATCATTTCCCAACAAATGGCACAGCAAATCGCAACTCTGGTCCCTAACTTACTAGCTCAAGTCATTCAGATGAACGGCAACGGAACGGTAACAGAAACGGTAATGGAAATGGAAACGGAAATGGAAACCACAACGGGAACGGGAATGGTCTCCCAGCCTGTACTCTTAAGCATTTTAATTCCTGTAATCCCCCTAAGTTCAGTGGAGAAGAAGGAGCTACAGGACTCCTACAATGGTTTGAGGGTATTGAGAATACCTTCATCAACAGTGAGTGCCCCGACAAATTTAAGGTCCGTTATGCCATGAGTGTTCTTCACAAACGAGCACTCACTTGGTGGAATGAGGAAAAGCGCACTCGTGGGGCTGAAGCTGCACTAGCCTTAACTTGGGATCAAGCTAAAGACATTATGAAGGCAGAGTTCTACCCTCGTAATGAAATCAAGAAGCTGGAATATGAGTTTCATGATCTTGCTCAAGATAGTGGAGAAAACCTTGCCTACAACACTCGTTTTCACGAACTTAGCCTACTGCTACCCCACAAGGTCACCCCCTTGCCTATTGCAATCGAAAAATACATTGGTGGTTTACCGATGCAGATTCAAGACACGGTGTGGGGAAGGAACCCTGCTAATTTGGAGGAAGCAAAGCTTTTGGCTGCCACCCTAACAGATAACCATGTGAAGGCAGGAACCCTGACTCGGAAAGGGGAAAAGAAAACTGTTGCAAAGGATACTCCCCAACCTGCCGTTGATATCAAAACTGAGGCCTCAACAAACGGAAAGTCCAAGGTCAGAAATTTTGCAATAGACACCACTGTCCCACCCAACAAGAAACGATACAACGGGAACCAGCCTAAGTGTGATACCTGCCAGTATCACCACCCAACCCAAGTACCCTGCCGACAGTGCACCAATTGTCAAAGGTATGGGCATCTTGCGGATGCTTGTCGAATTCCTGCTACAAACGTCCTTACTGCTCCAAATAACCCCGCTAGGGACCCTCCAGCTACTTAACAACAAACCCCACCATTTGAATGATGTCTTTTTTTTTTAATTCTATGTAATGACACTTTTTGATTCTAGTAATAAATTCGAGTATTATCATAACATCTGGGTGCATGCTTGTTTGAATGTGAACTAATTGCTATATCTATATTTAAATCATACTTGCTTACTTGTACAACAATTAGTTGACTACCAAACAACCTACTCAACGATTGGTAGAGGTCATCATGTCTTTCCAACAGTCGGGAGAGGCCCTACCACCTGCTCAACGACTGGTGGAGACTATCGAACCTGCTCAACAATCGGTAGAGTCATAAAAGAACGCAAAACCCTAATGTAAGGTAAATTGGTAATTACGGTCCGGAACGTAATCATGAATTTACAGGTACGTTAAGGTAGTGAGAAATTTTATCAAGGTTTTCGGTAGTCGACCAATTGTAAACCTAGTGTTTTTCTTTTAACTTCGGGACGAAGTTCCTAAAAGTAGGGGAGACTGTAACATTTCGCGTTTAATAATTGTGTGTTATGTATAATTTGAATAAAAACGTCAAGTCCTATTATTATTATTCGTATTTAATTATTATTGTGGCATTTTGGGAACCCTAATACTATATTAATTATATATATATATTAGAGAATAATGTCAAAAAAAATAATAGCTTGGGCCGGGAATCGAACCCGCACCCAAGCCATCCCAACTCACACAACTTAACCACCTGATCTACCTACTTCTCTTGTTTTAAACCCAGTCCGTTATATATATATCACGTATTCAAATCTTCACAGTTGACTTGGAGAGTCAACTGTGACAACCAATTGCCATAATCAACCAATTTTAACGCGTTTGAATCCAATTAAGGAATGATTGTAGACTGATTTAGCATATACGCGTCCCTTGCAAGTTGTTCTAATGGTCAAACATACCTAAATCTCATCAATTATCGAGTCATCGTATTCATGGTGGTCAAAACATTCCAATTCTACAATCTAGGCCTTAACACTATAAATTGGACATCATACAACATCCTCACCTCGCCGAACAACCTTTCTCAACCTCCCCAATCTCTTAATTAATCCCACAGTTCTTAAAATTGATCGCGTTTTGACTTCAGAGTTTACCGACCAATCCGTATTCATAACGTATTTGTAAGTTATATTTTTCATATGGGTTTTGATCTTCGGCATGTACACAACAATAACCCTAAGGTTAATTGGGTTATTGTTGTGTAATCTGGACAATTGAAAATCTAGGGCTCGTATTGTTGGGTCTGCTGACCTGGAGAAGAACAGATGATTAGAAAGCCAAAATATGCTAACAGTTTGATCCTTTGAATAAACAGTCTTTACAACTTACTTCTCCCAAAAGACTGCTGACTCTAACAACTGTTCTATCCAAACAACTGCTTAACAACTGCTGATACAAAGGACTGCTGAATAAACAACTGATGAAGAACAACTGCTGACCAAAGGTCTGATGAAGAACAACTACTGACTCAAGTACTGAAGACTAAAGCATTGCTGGAGCCAACAGCACTTAGGCTTCAGCAGTGGATACAAGACCATCAGAGTTTTCCTACAACAGCTGTTTACTATCAGTGCTTTCAATGTAACAGTAGTTTGTATTAGGCAGATGTTTATGTTTGTTATTCTGTTAGAGGTCGATGTCTTAGGTGACGTCAGCTTAGGTCATCAGTGGTTTAAGTCTGTCTATAAATAGAACAGTGCTTGTACTGTTCTATTGCATCACACACACAAACATTCTCTCAGACAAACTCTGTGTGATCAGGCTGAGGGGGAGTAATTGTACGATTGTAATCTTTTAGATAAATGAAAGCTTTCGATCTGAAAACATTTAGTCTCTTGTTTTGATTAACAGTTTATTATTCCGCTGCACCTTCATTCTATATTCATTTCACTATTATCATATTTAGTTAAACAATCAAAACAATCAAACTCAGATCCTAACAATTGGTATCAGAGCTTGCTCAATTAAATTCGATCTAACAAATCAATTTAATAATCAGCTCACAATTATTGATATCGTTTGTCTGTTGGATTGAAAACAGAGTAATAGTTTAATTTCGTTTCAACTGTTTTTTAAACAGACTTTGTTTTTTTTTGAAAAATCAGAGAATGGCTTCAATCAATCACGATCCACATAACACTGGCACGAACAACAAGCCACCGATGCTTGTCAGATCTGAATACAATATCTGGCAACGTCGGATGAGCCATGTTCTAGCTCAACAAAACACTGGGTGTTGGAAGTCGGTTATCTTCGAACCACATGTTCCGACTGTGCCGAGTACTGAAGATTCCAAGGTGTTTGAGCCAAAGAAACTTGAAAACCACTCCGACCAGGATTTTCAGAAAATTGAGTTAGATGCTAAGGCCTTCAGTATTGTGGCCATGGCTCTACCAAATGATATATATGCTGGGTTGTTACACTGTAACAGTGCAAAGGAGTTGTGGGATGCACTGAAAGAACAGTTTGGTGGGACTGAGGAGGTTATTGAAAACAATCGTGAAATACTTAACCAACAATATGAAACATTCAGTCATGTCAAAGGAGAGTCATTAACTCAACAGTTTGAGAGGTTTAATTGCTTAATTAGTGAACTAAAATTGGTTGGTCTTACTTACCCCCATTCAACCTTGAACCATAGGTTTTTAAGATCATTACCAGACAAATGGGACACTATTGCTATTGTGATGAGAAACTCAATTGGATTTAAAGACCTATCACTGACCCAGCTTCATGGTAAGCTCTTGACCTATGAGAGAGAGCTTAACCAGAAAAAGAAGCTCCAGGACTCTGGAAAAGTGTCTGATGACTATGTATTTGGGAATACAACACTTTTGGGTCATGATGAGGTGCCTGGAAACACTAAGGATCAGAGTTATGATCATTTCATTGACATAACTTCAGGTTTTAACTCAGGTTTTAACTCTGATTCTTATTCACCAAACTATGCTTTCACAGCAAGTGGTGGTGATATCCAGGCATCTGACAATATATCCTTTGAGTATGATGACCTGAAATACTTTGACCCTGATGATTTGGAAGAAATGGACATTATGCACCAATTGGCCCTTCTCAGTGTAAGAACTAATAATTTTTACAAGAAAACTGGGAGAAGGTTTCCAGGGTTAACTGGCAGATCTAAGGTTGGGTTGGATAAATCAAAGATAAAGTGTTACAAATGTCATAGACTTGGTCATTTTGCTAGGGAGTGTAGGGGTCAACATGGTACACCTATGATAACCTATCCAAATCAAAGACCACAGACCAACACTTATCAGAATTCCTATAATGCCCCTGGACCAAATGTGCAAAACACTGCTCATTTTGCACAGTCCTCAAACACTGTTCCTGTCCAGTATGTCCAAACCACTATTCCTCAGATCCACTATGTGCAAACACCTGTTGCTCAAGCACCTGTGCAAACGACTGTTGCTTCATCCTCTGCCCCTGCAGAGACCTGTCAACAGAGCTTCTATACACAAGGCTTTGTTGATTGGAGCAGTCTACCTGATGAACTAACAGATGAAAATTTTGCACTAGTTGCCAAAGCTGAAAATGAACCAGAAAATTTTTGTTTCATGGCCATGGTGGATGAGATTGAATCTGAGGAGGTGGTAACTGAATCTGATGTTGTGACTAATGATGTTGTTAGTGAAGTTGTTACAGGTGAAAAACCTGAAGAAGAGGTTGTGAATCTCACAGATCCCTGGGGTGCATCTGATGACTGTGAGTGCAAGTGTGATTGTGCATTGATGGCTGCTGCTAAGGTATCTCCTCAAATTCTTAAAGAGTTGTGTTCTGACAAATGTGTAATAGCATTTGCTAACATCAAAGAGGTGAATGAAAACCTTAGAAAGAAAATTTTGGATGATGAAGTTAAATTTGAAAAACTTACAAAAGATTTAAAAACAAGTTTAACTGCAAAAGAATCTGAAATAAGCAGCTTAAAACATGAAGCAACCATAACCAAAGACCAGCTCCAAACTATGATAGCAAAATATCAAAGTTGTAAAAGTGAGCTTGAGTCCACCCATGTTGAATGTGAGAAATGGGTGGAATTATGTAGAGGTTTTGAAATGTTACTCAACAAACAAACTAAAAGTCATGTGAAGTTTGGCTTTGGTTTTGAAACCACTGCTCCAGCTTTTGAAAACACTGATAAAAAGAGTCAAAAGTCTGTTGAGGTAATACCAACAAACCTGCAGGGTCAAGAGATTAAAATCACTGAACCAAATGGTAAGAAAATTGTTCTTGAAAAACCAGAAGGTTCCTCATCTTTTACTGAACTTGAAAAGTATGAATTTAAACCTACTTGGTCTGATGAGTGTGATACTCTTGAGAATTTTAAACCTGTTGATTTTAAAACACCTGAGGGAAAGACAACTCCTCAGGAAAAGGTCATTCCCTTGGCAAAAGTCATTCCCCTGAAAAATCTTCCAGCAGATGCTCAAACATCTGCTGAAAAGAAGGCTGAAAAGGGGAAGAAGAAAGAAAAGACTGTCAACTTGTTCTGTGATTTCTGTGAAAAGAAGAATCATGTCACTAAAAACTGTTTTCTTCTAAAAGCATATGACATTAACAAAGGAACAAGTGAATGTGATTCCAAAGCCACATGCTCTATATGTGGGAAAAAGAATCACAAGACCAAAGAGTGCTTGTATCTCAAAAATTTTGATGTTAAAATACAAGAATACAAAGCCAAAACTCTTGCAAATCCTGTGGTTAGTACTTCAAAAGGAAAGCCCAAACAGACTTTCACCCCTGTCCAAACACCTGTTACTAAAAGGCTTGAAACATCTGCTTCTAGAGATGTCCAAGTAACAGATGCTCCACCCTCAAGCAAATACCCAAGAGGTTATGGTCAACCTCCATGTCACAGTCTGCCACATGTTTATGAGGAGCCAAAAAGACCCTCTAAACCAAGAGTGAACAGAAATCCATATGGGTATTATCATCTGTCAGGAAGTGATCAAACAACTGCTGCCCCAAGTGTTGACATCCAAGCACTGGCAAATGGTCAGCAGCAGTTGTTGAACTTAATTCAAAAATTGGTCCAAACCACTGATCACCTTCCAAAGCTTGAGTCTGAAAGGTCTGAGGACCCATCCAAAGCCAAACTGGCTTTGGACACTCACCAAAACTAATCATTTACTGATGTGCAGGGAGCTTCTGCTTGTTTAGATAGTCTTTGGTATGTAGATAGTGGAGGCTCCAGGCACATGACAGGATGTAGAGCCCTTCTTCTGGACTCCTTGGCTCATGGAGGGGGTGATATATCCTTTGGTAATGATTCAAAAGGTAAGGTGTTGGGTTCAGGGACTGTACAAGCTGGAAAACTCAAGTTTGAAAATGTCAATCTTATTGATAATCTCAAGTTTAATCTTCTGAGTGTTTCACAAATGAGTGACAAAGGTTATGGCTCATTTTTCACAAAGAAAACTTGTAAGATTATTGGGCCAGAAGTGGTGAAAAAGATTGATACCATTATTGCTGAGAGCAAAGCACAACTTGTTGCTGATAGAAGTGGCAATGTGTATGTTGTTGATATGTTAAAGGACAATCCTATGGCAAATGTCTGTCTATTTTCTGCTGCCTCCACTAAGGAGACAAAATTGTGGCATAGGAGATTGGGTCACACCAACCTTAATACTATCAACACACTCTCCAAACAAAGCCTTGTCAGAGGTTTACCATCAAAAGAATTTAAATGTGATGAGCATTGTGTTTCTTGTTTAAAAGGGAAACAACATAAAAGCTCTTACAAATCCATTGAAGAGTCCAAAACCAGTCAGTGTTTACAATTGTTACACATGGACTTGTTTGGCCCTGTTAAAATCATGAGTCTAAGAAGAAAGAGATTTTGTCTTGTCATAGTTGATGATTTTTCTAGGTTTACATGGACTTACTTTTTACAATTCAAAGGTCAAATCAGAGAAAGTCTGATGAGGAATAAAGATCAATAAATAAAGCTGAGTTTTGGCATCATCTGTTCTAGGGGGAGATTGTTGGGTCTGCTGACCTGGAGAAGAACAGATGATTAGAAAGCCAAAATATGCTAACAGTTTGATCCTTTGAATAAACAGTCTTTACAACTTACTTCTCCCAAAAGACTGCTGACTCTAACAACTGTTCTATCCAAACAACTGCTTAACAACTGCTGATACAAAGGACTGCTGAATAAACAACTGATGAAGAACAACTGCTGACCAAAGGTCTGATGAAGAACAACTGCTGACTCAAGTACTGAAGACTAAAGCACTGCTGGAGCCAACAGCACTTAGGCTTCAGCAGTGGATACAAGACCATCAGAGTTTTCCTACAACAGTTGTTTACTATCAGTGCTTTCAATGTAACAGTAGTTTGTATTAGGCAGATGTTTATGTTTGTTATTCTGTTAGAGGTCGCTGTCTTAGGTGACGTCAGCTTAGGTCATCAGTGGTTTAAGTTTGTCTATAAATCGAACAGTGCTTGTACTGTTCTATTGCATCACACACACAAACATTCTCTCAGACAAACTCTGTGTGATCAGGCCGAGGGGAGTAATTGTACGATTGTAATCTTTTAGATAAATGAAAGCTTTCGATCTGAAAACATTTACTCTCTTGTTTTGATTAACAGTTTATTATTCCGCTGCACCTTCATTCTATATTCATTTCACTATTATCATATTTAGTTAAACAATCAAAACAATCAAACTCAGATCCTAACACGTATGTTTTAATTTGGGGAAGAACACAGATTCACGTATATTATTTATTTTAAAGAAACTGAAACCAAACACAACCACTGGTCTGGACCAAGTGGTTGTGTCTGGTGCTCTCTAACCAAGCCACGCGGGTTCGATCCCCGGCTGTGGCAACTTTTTTTTCTTTCTTTTGTTTGTTTTATTTTAAAAAACAAATAAACTAATATACATATATAATTACTAGTATTTTAAAATTAGTTTTAAAATACTAAAACTCTTTTACTAATTTTACAAAAATTATTTTAAGTTAATCTAATGAAAAAGTTTAACTTACAATTTTTAGTTTTCAAAACTTTATTTATTTAATATATTTAATAAATAAATCAAGTTTATTCTATTAAGTTTATAAAATTCTATTAAAATATCAAAAAAAATTTATAAATTTCCACAAAAATTATTCTGAGTTTGTATAACAATAAACTTTTCTGAAATAATTTTTATTTCTGAAAAATCATTAATTTAATATTTTTAATCAATTTTTATTAGTTTTAATCATAATTAAATCATAATAAATTCAATTTTTAATATTTTTGCACCAAAATTTTATATAAATTGCTTCTGATTATTTAGAACAGAAATATAATTTTTAAACTAATAATTCTTTAATTTTAGTATTTTTGAATATTAAAGTTAAATTTTGACAATTTGTAATAAATATAATATTCTATTTTAAAGAAAATAATTTTATAAAAATTATTTTTATACTTTAAACTCATTATTGTGACCATCTTAAATTCAAAATTTATAAAAAGATTTTTGTCTATTTATATACTAAATTTCTCTCAATTATCAAACATTTTTATTATTAATAAAACGAGCATTTATTCCCAATTCGAAGCCCTAGAACATATACATTTGTAGACTAGATAGACTTAGACATATTTATTACCTTATTATAGGGTGATACTTGACACATTTGGGCAACACCACTATTCATTTTTTCAAGAAGTATAACATTTTGCTAAGGTGAGTTTTACATAGCCCCTTTTCTATTTATCACCATTTTGGGGTGAAACATGTTACAACATTCTATATGCAATTCAATCATCAAAGTGTCTATGTGTTTTTCTATGTTGCATTATGTCTTAAACATGACTAGGGTAAGCACAATATTCTAGCATAATCATTAACATTGATCAGCCGACGGTATACATTGATAGATCTATTGGACTGACAATCCCACCCGGATACATGCCTCTTACAAAGGTAGCGTGGGTGTTTGTTATCGCAACATAAACGAGTGAACCATGAGCGTATGGGATGTACCACAATACAACAGTCACAAGGGTTGATTATGCACTTGATTTACTTCTAGTATGTTTTCACATATGGACTAGACTTGCCATGACACTTGAATTGCACAACATTTTTATTCGATTATCAAAGCCTATGTAATTCTTACCAACTTTTGTTGACCCAAAATATTTTCAACTTAACATGTTTCAGGTTTCATTTCTTGAAGATTTGAATTAATGCTTGAAGATGTGTGCATAGTTTTATTCAATTTGATGTACGAACTCTTGTAGAACATTTGTATGTAATTTATTTAAATCATATAATGAAATTTATTGTTTACCATGAGCTACTGAACAATCATCAATACGTGACATCCCGATGTTTCCGCCATCGGTTGGGGTGTTACAGCTTCTGTGGCATACAAGCTCAAATTACCTGAAGATCTCAGTGGTGTTCCTGAAACATTCCACGTATCCAATCAAAAGAAGTGTTTATCCAATGAATCTTTGATCATTCCTTCCGAAGAAATTCACATTGATGATCAACTTCACTTCATGTGCTATTTCCGTACGTATTTACTTATTATTGTCATTTCATGTGCATAATTAGATATTTTGCACACACTATACCCTCCCAGTCTAGTAAATCATGAGTTATTGAGAAAACTCGATAAATTATCTATTTATGCATACAACACCCGGATTATACTAGACAATTGGCATTGAACAGTCAAGCCAATCGTACGCTCAATAGAGAGCAACCGAATACCACACATGAACAAAATAAACAATACACGTGACAATGCTCGAATGGAAAACTATACAATCCACTCAAAAATGCACAATTACAAAGTGTTTTACAAGGCTACCACCCACACAATTCACAAAACACCCCCAAAAGAACAAACATGTGTTATCACAAATGAATTAAACTCAATAACACACGATAACTCCTCACTGACATATGTGGACATATTAGTTGATCACAAATAGTACCATGTGTTAACATTTAATAACATGTGTTCATAACCTATGGAATTGATACATGTTAATATCGTCATCAAACACTGTTGCAAGCTAGCCAAAACCAAGTTGAATTTTCATTGAATGGTCGATTATAACCTATAATAGATAAAGTTCATTCAATCCACACTATACCTACACATATACATATCTATATCAGATCTATGACACATAGCATGAATCAAGATTAGACATGGAAATAAATATCCATATCCATATACATACGCATGTGATGTGTGTGTATATATATATATATATATAAAGTTGACACCAAATTACACCAATCCTTACACCAAACAAGTATAAAAACAATTTCCTTACACATTCCCATCCAAAACAACTTACCTTCTCTTGTCTTTGTCTTTTCTAACCGATTCAAGTACAAGGAAGATCCACACATGTGTCTTGTCCCTTGCCTATACAAATATAGGTCTTGATCATCTACTCAACACCACTCCCTAAAACTACTGTCTTACCTTAACCATAATTAACCAACTAACAAACAAGGCATGTGAGTTTAAATTCTACAACAAGCGCGTCTAAACATTTACAACGTGCGTTTAAAATAATGTATGTGCGTTTAAAACACTCTGTTATCACCAACAACGTCTTTTTTGTCTGCAACTTTTTTAACTTAATTTTTATGTTTAATCATACTTATTGAAACTAAACTGAAAGTATTTGACAAATATACGAGCGTTTATTAATAATTGTATGTTTTTCTTATGATTAATCGTCCCAGTGTAAAGCTCTGTTTTTTTATTTTTTACGTTTTCGTTAATTGTAATCGAATCTTATTTGTTATTTTGATTGTGTAATCATTCTGAACATTTAATCGAATTTAAACGATGAAAAATCAGGTTTCGAATTAGGTTTGTTCTTTCGATTTGAAAAAACTTTTTAACGTTTTTTGTCAAAATTTACTCTGGTTAGATTATGCCGACCATGATTAGGGTTGTTAATTACCATCATGCCACTGCCTATAATCTAAGGGCTGAGAATGCATCCTACGCTTCTCATGTTAAGGTTCATATGCACGTTATCTATTCCCATTACAATATAACCAACAATTGTTTTTATGATATAAAATTTAATGCATATTATAACGATTTTTTGGTGGGCGAATTTGAATTTAAAACATGATATTTAGTCAAAATGAAGTCAAGAGTCAGGAGGTGTTTATGACATTTAATTTTATAATTACTTTGAACACTAATAGCACCCCACTACCCTCACGGGAAAGGCCGAGATAACATTGCTTATAGTCTAACTTATAAAAGATTTATAAAATGAGTGGACGATAACAACAAACAAATAAACAGTATATAATTCTATAATAATAATAAGCCTTCCACTTTAAACAGTAACTGATGGCATATATGTAATTTCATTTCTTATTGAGGATGATTTTGTATCATCTTATCTTCTCTTTCACTCTCTCTGTCTAAAGAACCCACCGATTCACTCTCATCTTCTATCTTTGTCTAAGGAACATCACCGCCCTTCTCTTTATTTGCTCTAAATCAAGCCACATCCACCACCGGCCCTCTCTTTCTCTGCTCTAGATCATGGCAGATTCACCGCCAAAGGCGGACGATGGGGATGGGGATGTTGTGGGCTCTGGTTACAGATCCACCGCCAAAGGTGGACCATGGGGATGGGGATGTTGTGGCCTCTGGGTACATTGGATTTTTGTGGGTGGTGATGCCAATTACTGGGCGGTGATGCATGTACTCAAGAAAGCTTTTTTCGGTTAGGGTTTCTGATTTCCTTTTGGTATACTCTATATTAATAAACCTTTTGATTTGAACAGTAATCGATGGCATATATTGTAATTTAATTTATTGAAGATGATACTATACTTCTGATATTGAGGAAGATGATATTGTGCTTCTGATATTGAGCATGGCATAAATCTGTGTTTAGATCACAAGGTGTATTATTATAGTTAAATTTAGTGTTTACCATACTAAACCCTAAAATGGATTATGGTATACACGAGGCTATGATGAGTTATTAGCTCAGTAAGTTGTTGTGGCGCGGCAAATATGGAGGATGGCAGGTTATTGCCTGCAACCCTTATTGCAGCCATGGTGACTTTATCTTTATGCATTCTCTGAGCCTCCTGAATTTGTTAACTGATAGCTTTGCCCTTTTAACTTAGAACTTGGGTTTGCAATGCTGGTTTGTGCCTATATAGGGCGATGATGACAAAAGTAAAAAGGAGGCGTTGTTTCGTGTGGCACACATTACGCTAAAACTGATATTTGCAGCCGCAACGCCTTTACTATTCTGAGCCTTATTTGACCATGATGTCTAATTTATTGAATCGAATGTTAACGGCTTTAGGCGATGATGACATAGTTAAAAAAGGAGGCGTTGTTTTTGCGTGGCAAGCATTATGTTAAAAAAATATTTGCAGCCGCAACGCCTTTCCTATTCTGAGCCTTATTTAAAAAATTGGTTCACGCAAAGCCTTTAGAGCCTTTAGCTTTGGATTGTCCTATACTTAGGGTCCTTCCAGTAATTGGTGGAAAGGGTTGTCGCCCCATTATCCGTATACATGATCATGACCTGTTTTCAACAGAATCTAATAAAAGCTGTAAGCTTTTATTTTCAAGCTTGACCTAAAAAAGCAAGAATCATGCTCGCTATTATCGAATGGTAAACATATTTGGATCCATGTTTGTGATTTGATTTGAATGATTTGTTGTTATATTATGACCTGATTTAATCTATTTGTTGGTATGTTATGATCTGGTTTATAATAATGTTGTTATGTTGTGAGCATAGATACAAAGAAAAATTATTGACACTTGCTATAATGGTTGTTGAGATGATCTGTTATGACTGTTGAGAAGATGTTCAGTAATAAATTTAGTGGGAATCAGAAAGGTTATGGAGTCGTTTAGTTCGGTTCAAAACTGGTTAGGATCAGTGACTTTATGCACGCGTGACAAAATAAACTGTAATCAACCTTGGTCAAACCTGTCAACTATGGTCAACAGAATTCAACCTATCAACACGAGAGGGATATTACGTAGCTCGGTTTGGTTCAAGGTAACTATGTGTGTCGGATTTGATTACATAATTGTATTTGTTATATAATTATCCGTGAATTTATTTATTGCCACTACATAATCCAATCATTCATGGTTGATTAATAGTATTTTACAATAGCAGTTGTTGATTGTTTGTAATAATATCTTTGGTGCTATAAGTACATGATATTGAATTCACAGTTCCAAAAAATGGATTGCTATACATTCGATTAGTTAATAGGCCGTCCAAAGCCAAGAGATAATTTTATGGTGAGATTTTTGAATTAAATGATGTTGATTCGTAATTTGCTAAAGAATGTTTTAATGGAGTTTATGTGACGCAGGTCATTTTTCTCCTGATAACGCAACTTCAAAGTCAGATTGCTGGTTTGGAGTTGAAACTGGTGAGCTGCTCACAAAAAGACAAGAACAAAGAACTATTGGTTGCTGATGTGGGAAGAGAAGCTACTGTTGCTGTGTGCGACCAAATTATGCTCCAATGTCTTCTGCAAGGTTTAGCTTTTCTCTATACAATCGAGGCGGTTGGAGATTAGATTGAATAGATTTGGGGAAAATCGGCCGCTTAACCCGTTGTTGTTCAAGCGGATTGATTTGAGTAAAATATTGGCTAGAAATGAGGGATTTTATGTGGGTTTGAGTTTATATATTGAGAACTCTTCACAGGTGTGTAATGTGTACTCTTGGAGCTTTACGACTCGACAGTCGCCAGATTGGATGCATTCTGAACCGTTGGATCCGATTGGGTTTAAAGTAGGGGAGGAGAATGAGATCAAGATTCGGACGAAAAATGATTGTGTCTTGTGGATTGTTTATGCCCTTGTACTTGGGATTGGGTTAGGAGCTTTAGGAAGCTTTGTTGGTATGTTTATGTGGGCGATTTATGCGAAAAGGCGGCCGATTGCTCCTGAAGAGTATGCTGTGAAACCTGTTGTTGATGAGAACAAAAGTTTGAGCAAATAGATAAGAGTTTGTGTAGATGGTTAATGGTATGCATTTGGTATGCATTTATTGTGAATTGTAAATGAATTTTGGTTGTGGTGATCTTGTAACTGTTTAGTAAAAAGGTTACTTGAATTGTTTATTGTTACAACTTATTCTATGGTACTGATGGAAATAACTTCCAACAACTTAATAGTCATGGTAGCTTAAGGGTATTCTATGGTAAAAATAAATTGTCCTGTCTGTCAATGTCCATTTGATAAAAACTATATTCACTCTGCTGACTTACATGAAAACGCACGTATTTAGGAAATGATCTGACTTATCTCTTTCTTATATTTGGGTACTAGGTTAGAGCCCCGTGGGTACCCACGGTGCAAACCAAAGTAAATTAAAAATTAAAAAGTAATATTAAACTAATAGTTTTATGCTTTGAAGTTGAGTGTGCATAAAAGCAATGAACATATGTACGATTATATTAACATGCAATTCCAAACCAAAAAAATATCTTATCGACTAAATAAAATTAAACGACTTTTATAAGGGTTCAACTAAAAGATCCAATTATTTCTTCTTGTTAAGTTGATGGTGTTTCTCCAGATATGCAACTTAAAAGTAGTAGCAAGTAGTTGTAGATGAGGTTATGCGAAGAAATTTTAAGTCATTAAGCTATGTTTGGTAATCTAATCATAAGTAAATAAGAATAATAATATTATTTGTGATTATTATTAATGTTAATAACTAAACATTCAAATCTTATGTTGCGTAAAGGTAATTATATGTCATCAAGCTATGTTTAAAAACCTGTGTATTATTGATTTTTACATAAGGTTTAGATAATATCAATTCTTTGGAATGAAAAACGTTAGATACAACAACGTTAAGATATATTAAATAAAACATCTTATCGACTAAAAAATTAAACAACTTTTATAAGAGCAGTGTTCAACTAAAAGTTTAAAACATAACATGAAAGAAAATATAACATGAAAAATTAATATTCTATCCAAGTTTTAAATAATTATATTTTAAAGTATGACGTAATCGATGCAAAAACCTGTGACACCGTGAACTTCAAAGAGAAAAGTGAACATTTTTAATCCATGTTGTAGTTTGTCGGTAAGTATGATCTTAGTACATGCAAATGATACGGATTTACGTTAGAAGCACCTCTAAATAAGGCTTTCGACCCAAGGCGATGATAAATCTCACGAGCATAATCAAAGGTACATGCTTTAGTGGAAGATAATGAGAAGCATCGTCATCGTCATGTATTTATACAAGGTAATTTGTTAAAACAATGTATATATGATTTGTTTTGAAATGTTACTTTCGTGATACATATCACTAATTTAGTGTTGATAATGAATGCAAAATAATAAAAGAAATGAAATCAAATTATCATTCTTTAAGAATGTAATTAATCACTAAATTTCGGTCAATGTATTGGTTACAAAATTAATTTGTTATATATCATAAACATAACCTAAAATAAAGAACCATAATAAGAGTTATTGATAATAATCACATAATAGACACAGTACACAATATGAACAATTGTATCATAACCAACCAAAATAAGGTGTTTGACTTAAGAAATCCAACTGCTTTGAAACATAGCCCAAATGAGAGTTGTAACAAAAAAACACCTATAAAGAAAATCAATTGATGTTAAGTATACCTCGAGATTAAAAACATTTAGTCAAAAAAATGCATCAAATTGAGTTACATGAACACGGATTGTATGAATGAATCATAATTCCGATAAGTGTGTAATGATGCTGCACATGCAATGGGAGTTTTCTAAGGCTGAGGGGTGTGTGAGCGGTAGGGGGATCGGTGGGTGAGGTGGAGCTGCTTGCCGACGGGGAACAACCCCCCCCCCCTCTCCCGATGTGAGCTCGGCAAAAACGGGGATATTCCACCGATGGTACCGATTTGTTTTTTATTATTAAAATATTGTGTGTGTGTGTGTGTGTGTGTGAAAAGGAGGGAAAGGGTGAAGGGGGAAGGGGGAACACCACCCCCCCTTGATGGGGGAAGAAGAGGAGGAAGATGAGGTGGCCTTGGGGAAGCCATGGGGGGTCGGTGACCACACCCCATAGCCTAAGCCATGAAACTTAAAGTAGCATATAAAGAGCTAATGACTTGGTCAATCATGACTGCATTGATGTTGTTTATCATTTAATAACTTGTCTTTTCTTTTCTTTAATTTTATAAATGCTAATGATTTAATCTTAAATATGATTTAAGAAGCTTGTTACCATAATCGGGTAATTTTTAGATAAAAATAACCAGGAGTTTTATGCATAGTGAATTCACTTAGGCTGAGTCTTGACCTGTTTGCCTCCTACAACGTGTTATTATTTTACCTGAGAAGAGAAATACGTAAATACCTTGACATCTATCCCAGCAATCACTTTAAACACTCTCATAGTCCTATGCAAATGCATTTCATATCTTGCAATATACCACACATGTTTAAAAGAACAATTTTATCAATAAAGTTTTTCAAGAATAGATACTTACAAATTTTAATCTCAAAACAACATTATGTAAATAGACTTGTAAAAGTAATATAAAATTGTGAAGTAAAAAAAAAATCTAATTATAGATCCTGACTAATAATGTTACTTGACTTTTCATAATGTTAAATAATTGTAATTTTGGGATAAGTATGTTATGCCCTCAAGTAAAAATTGACCTATACTCCTCAAGTGGATTACCCTCTTATGCATTATCGAGAGATTTATGCAAAAGAAACATCCTACATGAATCTAAATATACAAAAAGTACATTCAATGGTTGACCACTCGGTTACCACATCTTTCAAATAAATGCAAATTGACCACTTTGTTGACCACTATGTTACTACATCTTTCAAATAAATGCAATTAAAACTGTGAGCACTGGGTAGTCATGATTAATGTAATAATATTAATACATGCTTTTTCAAGAACATAATATATTATGAATCAGGTACCAGCAATAGTCATGTTCTTCTCAATAGTACAAAGAAATCATATCTCAGCATGTAAATTATCTAAAAAATGAATAAACAATTATACTAAATCCACACATATTCATCACAAACATATGTCTGTTACTTTTTAACCAGTCAGTAACTTAAAGCTTTCTTTAGCTTTAATCACAAAAGGTACAATTACACCAAAGTGAAATATACAGGCTACAGGACGAGAAAAAAAACATTTTTCAAATATACACATAATCAAAAGTATCATAAAGGGAGAGATTGGGAATGGCGAAACGGTGCGCTTTTGGGTTGATGAGTGGCGTGAATGTGGACCGCTGATGTACAGGTCCCAGCTCTGTTTGTATTAGAAGAAAATAAATCTGCTTCGGTGAAGGATAGAGTTGCAGGTTGGGAGTGGAAGCGTGAACCGAACCTGCAAAACGAAAGACTCGAACTTGCTGATGCTACAGAACTGGTTTCGGGGCTGCAGTTGACTACGAATGAAGACAGATGGAGATGGCTGCGTGAACATGATGGGCATTCGTGTAGGCGACTTCTAGCACAACATGCTGTTCCATACTACCCCTTCGGCTGGATGAATTGGGTGCCAAGAAAAGTGAGTATTTCCATGTGGCGCGCAGAACAGGATCGTCTACCTACATGTACAGCGCTGCAGTGAAGAAACATGCTACACGGGTCGGCGGCCTGCAGATTATGCAGGGAAACTGACGAAGATGCAAATCATTTACTGACCGGCTGTTACGTGCCGTCTGTAATTTGGCAGAAGATAAGTGTATGGTGAAAGATCCCCCATATCTTCGCATTCCGAGTTCATGACTTGATGAACGTCCATAAAGAAAGTGATGCACAACAGAAAAGAAAATTTGATCCAGGTGATAATTTGGGCAGCTTGTTGGATAATTTGGAAGGCGCGCAACGCACTAATCTTCTCCGAAAATGGTATACCAAAACCGATGACATTCTAAAACTCAAATCAGAGTAACAGTCGCAGAAAATCAAGAAACAAAGCAAGATTTAAGAACATTCTAAACTACAAATGATTATATGATAAAATCATCTAAAAACCTATTAATCTTTGCCTGCAGCTATTATTTTAGCGTATTTGCATATCAAATTAGTCATATGTTCTTCTACACTACAACCGGCAACCCTCAGGCATCCATGCGTTTTTTTATTTTTGATCTGGAAAATTGCTAAAGCAAGGACCAACGATATAAATTATTGCAGTGAAAAATAAGATACAACATATATGCAATTCAAAAGTATTTGTAAAAACTAAAAAACGATAATATGCTGTTTCGAAACAAATCCGAATATGTACATACAAATTTTTAACACATATATTATGTATGTATTATGTACAGAATACGTTATGTTTAACATAAAATTAGAGAGTATCAGTATACAAATCCGTATTCTATACATACAAATCGGATTAAAAAAATAAGAAACGGGATATATCCGATTGAAAAGAAGAAACGAAAAATCATAGAGAATCATTACTAAAATACCAAATCAAAACCCTAAGTTTTGAAGAACAACAATGGATCTGAATCAATCAACGAAGCCCTTTTGAAACAATCAACATAATTTTAAAAAAGTTTCGTGTCGTTATGAAGAGTTGAATCACAAAAAACGAAAGAACGGATCTGAAAGATTTAATAAACAGAAAGACGAAGTTGAAACATGGAATGGAAACTGAAAGTTAGAAAAGGTACTTATCTGGTCGTTGATGGCGGCTTCGATGGATATACAGATTCATGTGGGAGAGAGCGATATGAAGAAAGAGATCTGCTAGGGTTAGCATTCTTGAGTTTAGGATGATAATAGAGTAGCAGGATGTGTAATGAAAGAGATGGATTGTTAGGGTTTGAAGGCGGCGATGTGTAAGAAGATGGATTGTTAGGGTTTCAAAGCGGCGATGAGAGCTTGTTGATGAACGATATGTGTTATCTGTGGGTTATAAAAATACGAATCGGGTCATTGGATAGGATTTAGGGTACCCGGGTTACTAACCAGCAGATTGACACGTGTACAATTGTAATGAGGAGCTCTAGGATGGGGACAAGTGTCCCTCTAACTACTCCTTTATTAGAAGAGGGATATTTCTGCAGTTTTGCTAATGTTGATCGACGTTGCCAGAAATATTTCAGGCTTAAATCCGGAGACCACTTTAGGTAATGTAATACTAATTTCTTTTGTGTATTGTTTCATATTCATTTCAAGTGACGCACCTCTTTACTTCCCGCTTTGCTTTTAGCTAATTCTATATTTGATTTATCGGTTTTACCTGTTTGGCGGCCCATTAGAGATACATGGGTAGGCCTGTAAACGAACCAAACGTTCATGAACTGTTCGTGAACTGTTTGGCGGGAAGTTCGTTTATGTTCGTTTAATTAAACGAACGAACATGAACACACGTTGTGTTCGTTCATTTATGTTCATGAACGTTCGTTTATGTTCGTTCATTTATGTTCGTTTATTTTGTTCGTTTATGTTCGTTTAATTAAACTTAGCTTTATTTTTATTATTTATTTCCTTTTGTTAAGTAACCTTAATTCATATGTTCTAAAAACTTAACCCTTGAAGAGATATGTACCCGCGCAAGCGCAGGAAAGAAAGCCACACACACGACAGCGCAGGAGCGTGACGTGGCATTCTAGAAGACGGCGCACGCAGTCACCAAAAAGGACAGGTGTCACCCGACAGGAGCAGAATCCATAGCCAATCAGAGGCGTCTATTCCCTGCTCCATGATCACCTGCCAGTACGAGGTACGAGAAAGGACAGAAAGGACAATTACAAGACACGTGGACCAATCACAGAAGGACAGCGCAATAATTGACAACGGCCACAATAGTACGGGACAGCTGTCATTCTTCTCACAACCAATCATAGGCCACCTGATGAGCCTATAAATACCCACCTTCGTCATCAAAGGAGGGATCGATCATCAGAGAAAGAATTCATATCACAAGCTGTGAGAAATAGATTATAGTCGAAACTCTTGTAATAATCCGATAAACGGTGTCTTGTATCAGTCTTACCAATTAATGAGAATTACGTCCTTTCTTATCTCTTTATATTAGCACTGTTATATCAGATTGTTAGTTTGGTGTTTCTTCATTGGCGCCATCCGTGGGACTCGAACCCAGAAATCTGCAATTTCCCTAAAACTGCGTGTTGCATGGTTAAGATGCAACGCGCACCCTAAACATTGTATGGTTAAGATACAATGTCATAAACTTAGAAATTGCATCGAGAAATCTGCAATTTCTCTAAAAATGCGCGTTGCATGGTTAAGATGCAACGCGCACCCTAAACATTGTATGGTTAAGATATAATGTCATAAACTTAGAAATTGCATTGAGAAATCTGCAATTTCCCTAAAACTGCGCGTTACATGGTTAAGATGCAATGCGCACCCTAAACATTGTATGGTTAAGATACAATGTCATAACTTAGAAATTGCATTGAGAAATCTGCAATTTCCCTAAAACTGCGCGTTGCATGGTTAAGATGCAACGCGCACCCTAAACATTGTATGGTTAAGATACAATGTCATAAACTTAGAAATTGCATTGAGAAATCTGCAATTTCCCTAAAAATGCGCGTTGCATGGTTAAGATGCAACGCGCACCCTAAACATTGTATGGTTAAGATACAATGTCATAAACTTAGAAATTGCATTGAGAAATCTGCAATTTCCCTAAAACTGCGCGTTGCATGGTAAGATGCAACGCGCACCCTAAACATTGTATGGTTAAGATACAATGTCATAAACTTAGAAATTGCATCGAGAAATCTGCAATTTCCCTAAAACTGCGCGTTGCATGGTTAAGATGCAACGCGCACCCTAAACATTGTATGGTTAAGATACAATGTCATAAACTTAGAAATTGCATCGAGAAATCTGCAATTTCCCTAAAACTGCGCGTTGCATGGTTAAGATGCAACGCGCACCCTAAACATTGTATGGTTAAGATACAATGTCATAAACTTAGAAATTGCATCGAGAAATCTGCAATTTCCCTAAAACTGCGCGTTGCATGGTTAAGATGCAACGCGCACCCTAAACATTGTATGGTTAAGATACAATGTCATAAACTTAGAAATTGCATCGAGAAATCTTCAATACAATGTCATAAACTTAGAAATTGCATCGAGAAATCTGCAATTTCCCTAAAACTGCGCGTTGCATGGTTAAGATGCAACGCGCAACCCTAAACATTGTATGGTTAAGATACAATGTCATAAACTTAGAAATTGCATCGAGAAATCTGCAATTTCCCTAAACCGCGCGTTGCATGGTCAAGATGCAACGCGCACCCTAAACCACGCGTTGCATGGTTAAAATGCAACGCGCACCCTAAACATTGTTTGGTTATAATACAATGACTTAAAGTTCGAAGTTGCATCGAGAATTCTGCAATCTCCCAAAAGTGCGCGCTGCATAGGTAACATGCAACGCGCACCCTAAGCATTGTATGTTTTCAACACGATGTCCTAAATACAAGAGTAGGATTCAAATTTACACTTAAACTTACGATATTCGCTAACATAAAACATATTACGTGCGCAACCAAATTTCAAAAACAAAAGATATATACATATCTACAAACAGGTCAATATTACAAAGTTTGACAAATGCTAAAGAACAGGCATGGAAAGGTAAAATAGACAAGCAACATCCAGCTTCATTTCTTGAGCTCTGAAGACGAATCGCTGAAATCATCGTCTTCATCCGACCCTGACAGCTCCAGCCTTTCACTACCTCCGGGTTGCTCGCCGAGCCCCAAGTCCGCCGCAGTCATTTTCTTCATGGCATACTCGCGCCGCGTGTGCGTCAAGCCTTGTTTATCGAACGACTCCTTGAGCTCGAAACAGCTTGGCCGATCGCGATGCCAACAACGAAGTCAACCAATTCATACTTCAGCTCATCAAACTCGGCGGCTTTTTTGGCGAGCACAGCATCTAAATCCTGCTTATATAGCGCGAACTGCTCCAGCGGCTTGCCAGCCTGCGCATGCTCATAGCCTTCAATAAATCCAGCTTTGCGCCCAACCAGCTTTGCGGCAGCGTTCACCGCTGCCACGGCTTGGCGCGTCTGGGCGCAATTCTTCACATGATAAGCAACCTGCGCAAACATTCAGAAGGCATGTTTCCATAAACGCATACGCATAAAACAATAAAAAGACAAGTACAAAGACAAACCTCAGGGACGCAGCGGCTAAGCACCCATGCACGATCCTCTTCAGCACACTCCTTCTCATTCTGGGCATCCAGCAGCTGAGTTTCCAAAGCAAGGATTTTTTGCTGCAAGGATAGATTCTCCTTATCCAGCGCTTCATGCGACTCCTGCCACTGTTTTATATCCTTATCCTTCTCTCGTAGCAGGTCACGGGCTTCAAGCAGCTTGTCATAACGCTGCTTCACAAGTCTATCTTTCACATCTAACTCCTTGCGGAGCTCTTCCTTCTCTACTTCAACCTCCGCAACGCGCTTCTTAGACGCCTCCAGCTTTGCGTTGGTCTTGTCACAAGCAACCTTCCATTGCTCCTCCCGCTCCGAAATGTGCGCCTGCAGCTTGTCGCGCTCCTCGCGGAATGTGGCAGCATCCCACTTAGCGCGTTTCAACTCAGAGTGCATGCGGTCGCGCTCCTCAGTGACTTGCTGCAAATTTTGGTGGGCTTGCTGCAAATCTTGATGAAACTTATAGCGGTCATGCGCCATCAGCCCCCATTCACGCACAATCTCCGCTGAGGTAGACAACATGTTAGCCACTGTGACAACCTGCACCCTTCACTTTTCATAAATGTGCATAATTGGTTCCTCAACTATTTCAAAATTTTCATTTTTAACCCTCGTATTTTAATAGGACCAAAATTCACAATTTAATAAAACTTATAATTTTTATAAGTAAAAGTATGCACGTTTAATACTCACATCTACACCAGAGTACGTATGTTTCAGACCTTTATACTCAAAGCCCTTAATTTTCGGTCCTAAAACAATTTAGAAACAGAAGGAAACAAGTCTATAACTTAAAATTGATTAAATTAGAAAAATTATTTTTTTAGCCCTTGCGGTCCGCTAAGACAGTCTCAGTTAAAGTCCCAGTCAAAGTTAAAGTCTCAGTCAAAGTGCCAGTCAATGTCCTAGTCAAAGTCTTAGTCAAACAGTCAAAGTCCTAGTCAAATATTCAATTCATCATAAAACCTTACTTTATGGTGTTGACCAATTTTAATGGCTAATTGAATCCAAAACTAGTATAAAAACCCACCTATGACCCATTACACTTTGCACCTCTAATTCAATTGTTTCATTCGATTAAACTATCCCTCATACCTTTCTTCTAGAGTATATTACTTCTACATTTGAAGCTTTGATTATAAGCTCTTGTAATTGGCGAATTGGAAGCATGATATTTTTTTTCCTATTCGGTTTCTTTTCTTCTAAATTGGACTAGTTTCGTTGTTGAATCTTTGGATTGCTCGCATTTTCACGCTCGCTTAGTCATCTAGTCATTTGGCGAATGTGAGTACTTCCTATCCCCTTTTTGCTTTTATTCATTTTGGGGTGTTACATGTACACTATTACAAATTTCAAATACAAGTTTACATTTTCACAATACAATTCTAGTACTATGTGCATTGCTTAAAACGTGCTTTATGCTTAGACAATACATGTGGAATACATTTGTACTTAGTGAAATCATTAACATGGTACAAGCCGACCTTAACATTGGATAGCGCTATTTGGATTGACAACCCGCCTAGGTTGATTCTCCCCCTTTTTCATCGGAGAATCCGTGGCCATTGTTAAGTTATTATCCATTTATTGGATAAGTACACCGCCGTTCATTCAGTACATTATACAGTCACAGGATTGATTTCGCTCATTTGTATGATACATAGTTTACATATTTGCACTGTAGCTTGCACTTGAATTGTATATCTTTTCAACTTACTATATATATTAAAACTGGGAATGCTCACCAACATTTCATATGTTGACCAAACCTATTTTTGTACATGTTTCAGGTGCAGTTTGATCTAGTGCTTTAGCAAGGGACTTTTAGTGCTTTGTTTTAAATCAGTTATTTCAATATTTATGTTTCATTTAGACTTTGTATTTTCCATTTCCATGTAAGACAATTTTGGCTTATTCAATAATATTTACATTTTAGTACCATGTGCTTTTGAACAATCGTCACTACGTGACACCTCGATGATTCCGCCATCGGTTGGGGTGTTACAGCCACACTAAGGATGTGGTCATCCATGAGCTCACCGCGCGGACGCGTAGCTTGAAAGTCACGCTCAGCAGGAGGAACAACGTTCGCCAGAAATTGGCGACACTCTTCCACGTTCAAAAACCGGGTGGCCAGTGTCAAAGTCCAGCTAGGCACAAAAATGCCAGCAGCAGACTCACCACCCCCAGCAGGAAGGGCGCTAGAAAAGCTAGGCTCAAGCTCCGTCACCACCCGCCTCTCATTCTCCTCATCATCATCCACAGTCATGTCCACACCATGACCATACCCCTCGCTGATATCCGGCGGCGACACCAGACCTTCACCACCCTCTGGAACATCCTGGGCAGGGGTGGGGAGTCGCACAGGTGTCGGCGACCGCGGAGGTGTAGGCAAAGGTGCGGGCGTGGATACCCGCACAGGCGTGGGTTGATGCACGGGCGGTGACTGGCGCGCCGGAGAAGAAATTGCCAGCACCTCACCCTGCAACTCAACATGCGGTGGTTCTTCGGTCTGCACAGCGGGAGACGTCGGCCTGGCAGGTTCAAGGTTAAAACCCTCAGCTATGGGGGCAACTGATACATCTTCCGCCGCGCTAGTACCCAACAAATCCGCTGCGAAAACAAGACACCAAGGGTCAGTAACAAGGCAAAGCGTTAAAATGCATAAACAAGGGAAGACGGAACACTTACCCAGTAAACTCTCCTCTGCGGAATGGACAAGGTCGCCCAACTTAACCCTTTTCTCAGCAGGAGATGCCGGCTCCTCAGCAACCTTCTTCCTTTTCCCACCCGAACGCTTGGACCGTTTCTTAGGGTGAGGCACATCAACAGCAACAGGCCCAAACTCAGACGCCCCTGCGGAAACGGGTTTAGTCACCACCGCGCTCACAGCCTCCCCAGCTAACTTCTCTACCGACTCCCCTTGCACGAACGCATCTGAAAGTTCAACGTAGCTTCGTTCAAAAGGCCGATAATTTTGAAAATACCTATTCACCACTTCGTGGTTTAAAACAAAAGAATAGTCTTCACCTTCAGCCGCACCCGCTTGCGAACGCATGATGCGATGTACAAGGGAGTCGTCTTCTTCTGTCTCTTCACAAGAGTCACCTTCCGCATGCGCAGGAGACGGCTGCGGGTATTGAACACCTGCAGACGATGGAAGTGGCAAAAGCACAGATGCGTCAGAAGACTCATCACTAGATAACACAATTAAAGGGAAACACGTCCGCATGAACATGTTGACAGGCGGAGGATTCTCATAAAGCGGTGAAGACTCACCTGCTTCAGTAATCAACAACTGCGCAGGGGTAGGCTCCCGCGACGCGCCGTCCAGCTTCAGACGAATAAGTGTGTCCCACGCCTTCTCCAAAATGTATAACTCATTGTCCGCCAACTCCTTGAAGGCAAAACCCATATCATCCCCGCCAAGAAGCATGGATTACAAACACGCGACCTCTGCAAACAACAAACATAACAAAAGTAAATTTGCAATCATCAAAAACAACTCGCGCGAAGCGGGAGAAGAAAGAAAATATAAGTAGCTACAAACCTTTGCCATTTTCAGTAAGGTGCGGGTTACGCCCCTTGACGTCATACTTTATGCTCATCCCCGCCATTACCAGGCCAGTCTCCGGGATCTCACACACGTCAACAGGGTGGCTAGTCAAAGTCTTAAACCACTCCTGCTCTTTGTACTCTATAAGCACAATCTTCCCAATTACCTCAGTCGGCTCCAACCGACCCATCTCTATGGGAATAACCCCCTGATTAATCCAAAAAAAACTTAGGTTTCCACTCCCGGAAACTCTTCACTCCGGCCCCAGCGCAGGCGGCGACCCCAGTACGCGGCCTGCAGGACAGCCAACTCTCTACAAAGCTCAAACTGTAGAAGACAAAGAACATGTCCACCAGAGGTTCAATCTTCTGGGAACGACAACAAAACTCAAAAAACATGAGTCTCGACATCAGGCCGGGGTGGATCTGGTTGATATGAACACCAACCGCCCGGATAAAGGTGCCCAAAAATTGGGTAATAGGAACCCTAAAGTTGCAGTCCCGGAAGTAACAGGCGTACATCCCCACTTTCCCAACAGGGGGCTGCAATATGGTTTTATCCGGGGCAGACATCTCCACACCATATGAGGAAGGGAACCCCATCCCCTTCCTAAACTTCCGGAACTCATCCTTCCCCCAAACGGCCGTCACCTCCCCGGCATGAGGCGGCCTCTTCTTTGACCCATCATCACCCCTCTTAGAACCCCCGCGTTTCTTCTTCGGGATGTTTATAATATCATCCATAATCTCAAAGATAGAGCAGATTATGAAAGGAAAACGGGTTAGATAAAGTGGAAGAGAGAAGAAGCACCAGAGAATTCGAAAGAAATGATCGGAAAATAAAGTGATTAAAAGAAAAAGAAGGGTTTAAATAGGACAACCACACGTGGAAGACACGTGGATTGACGGTTTAGAATTCAAAAACAACCACTAACCAGTGCCGGACACGTCACAGGAAGAGAGAGAAATGGGCGACACGAACAGGCTATGGGCCCACCACGCTTCTGACACTGTACAACCGTCAGAAACTTTTCGGCTACCAACCTATCGCGTCGCCTACACGGACTGACACCATTGATGTACGCATTAATTACGAGACGTCCGCAGCTCCCCACTTGCATAATACCGCGCACAAACTTCAGACGCCGAACCAATGCGCCAAACAAAAACTCTTCAAACTCTGAGTCCAGCGTCTCGCATACTACGCATACAACACACTGGACTAGGGGGACTTGAAGAGATATGTACCCGCGCAAGCGCAGGAAAGAAAGCCACACACACGACAGCGCAGGAGCGTGACGTGGCATTCTAGAAGACGGCGCACGCAGTCACCAAAAAGGACAGGTGTCACCCGACAGGAGCAGAATCCATAGCCAATCAGAGGCGTCTATTCCCTGATCCATGATCACCTGCCAGTACGAGGTACAAGAAAGGATAGAAAGGACAATTACAAGACACGTGGACCAATCACAGAAGGACAGCGCAATAATTGACAACGGCCACAATAGTACGGGACAGCTGTCATTCTTCTCACAACCAATCATAGGCCACCTGATGAGCCTATAAATACCCACCTTCGTCATCAAAGGAAGGGATCGACTCCCCACCCCTGCCCAGGATGTTCCAGAGGGTGGTGAAGGTCTGGTGTCGCCGCCGGATATCAGCGAGGGGTATGGTCATGGTGTGGACATGACTGTGGATGATGATGAGGAGAATGAGAGGCGGGTGGTGACGGAGCCTGAGCCTAGCTTTTCTAGCGCCCTTCCTGCTGGGGGTGGTGAGTCTGCTGCTGGCATTTTTGTGCCTAGCTGGACTTTGACACCGGCCACCCGGTTTCTGAACGTGGAAGAGTGTCGCCAATTTCTGGCGAACGTTCCTCCTGCTGAGCGTGACTTTCAAGCTACGCGTCCGCGCGGTGAGCTCATGGATGACCACATCGTTAGTGTGGCTAACATGTTGTCTACCTCAGCGGAGATTGTGCGTGAATGGGGGCTGATGGCGCATGACCGCCATAAGTTTCATCAAGATTTGCAGCAAGCCCACCAAAATTTGCAGCAAGTCACTGAGGAGCGCGACCGCATGCACTCTGAGTTGAAACACGCTAAGTGGGATGCTGCCACATTCCGCGAGGAGCGCGACAAGCTGCAGGCGCACATTTCGGAGCGGGAGGAGCAATGGAAGGTTGCTTGTGACAAGACCAACGCAAAGATGGAGGCGTCTAAGAAGCGCGTTGCGGAGGTTGAAGTAGAGAAGGAAGAGCTCCGCAAGGAGTTAGATGTGAAAGATAGACTTGTGAAGCAGCGTTATGACAAGCTGCTTGAAGCCCAAAACCTGCTACGAGAGAAGGATAAGGATATAAAACAGTGGCAGGAGTCGCATGAAGCGCTGGATAAGGAGAATCTATCCTTGTAGCAAAAAATCCTTGCTTTGGAAACTCAGCTGCTGGATGCCCAGAATGAGAAAGAAGGAGTGTGCTGAAGAGGATCGTGCATGGGTGCTTAGCCGCTGCGTCCCTGAGGTTTGTCTTTGTACTTGTCTTTTTATTGTTTTATGCGTATGCGTTTATGGAACATGCCTTCTGAATGTTTGCGCAGGTTGCTTATCATGTGAAGAATTGCGCCCAGACGCGCCAAGCCGTGGCAGCGGTGAACGCTGCCGCAAAGCTGGTTGGGCGCAAAGCTGGATTTATTGAAGGCTATGAGCATGCGCAGGCTGGCAAGCCGCTGGAGCAGTTCGCGCTATATAAGCAGGATTTAGATGCTGTGCTCGCCAAAAAAGCCGCCGAGTTTGATGAGCTGAAGTATGAATTGGTTGACTTCGTTGTTGGCCATCGCGATCGGCCAAGCTGTTTCGAGCTCAAGGAGTCGTTCGATAAACAAGGCTTGACGCACACGCGGCGCGAGTATGCCATGAAGAAAATGACTGCGGCGGACTTGGGGCTCGGCGAGCAACCCGGAGGTAGTGAAAGGCTGGAGCTGTCAGGGTCGGATGAAGACGATGATTTCAGCGATTCATCTTCAGAGCTCAAGAAATGAAGCTGGATGTTGCTTGTCTATTTTACCTTTCCATGCCTGTTCTTTAGCATTTGTCAAACTTTGTAATATTGACCTGTTTGTAGATATGTATATATCTTTTGTTTTTGAAATTTGGTTGCGCACGTAATATGTTTTATGTTAGCGCATATCGTAAGTTTAAGTGTAAATTTGAATCCTACTCTTGTATTTAGGACATCGTGTTGAAAACATACAATGCTTAGGGTGCGCGTTGCATGTTACCTATGCAGCGCGCACTTTTGGGAGATTGCAGAATTCTCGATGCAACTTCGAACTTTAAGTCATTGTATTATAACCAAACAATGTTTAGGGTGCGCATTGCATTTTAACCATGCAACGCGCTGTTTAGGGTGCGCGTTGCATCTTGACCATGCAACGCGCGGTTTAGGGTGCGCGTTGCATCTTGACCATGCAACGCGCGGTTTAGGGATATTGCAGATTTCTCGATGCAATTTCTAAGTTTATGACATTGTATCTTAACCATACAATGTTTAGGGTGCGCGTTGCATCTTAACCATGCAACGCGCAGTTTTAGGGAAATTGCAGATTTCTCGATGCAATTTCTAAGTTTATGACATTGTATTGCAGATTTCTCGATGCAATTTCTAAGTTTATGACATTGTATCTTAACCATACAATGTTTAGGGTGCGCGTTGCATCTTAACCATGCAACGCGCAGTTTTAGGGAAATTGCAGATTTCTCGATGCAATTTCTAAGTTTATGACATTGTATCTTAACCATACAATGTTTAGGGTGCGCGTTGCATCTTAACCATGCAACGCGCAGTTTTAGGGAAATTGCAGATTTCTCGATGCAATTTCTAAGTTTATGACATTGTATCTTAACCATACAATGTTTAGGGTGCGCGTTGCATCTTAACCATGCAACGTGCAGTTTTAGGGAAATTGCAGATTTCTCAATGCAATTTCTAAGTTTATGACATTGTATCTTAACCATACAATGTTTAGGGTGCGCGTTGCATCTTAACCATGCAACGCGCATTTTTAGGGAAATTGCAGATTTCTCGATGCAATTTCTAAGTTTATGACATTGTATCTTAACCATACAATGTTTAGGGTGCGCGTTGCATCTTAACCATGCAACGCGCAGTTTTAGGGAAATTGCAGATTTCTCATTGCAATTTCTAAGTCTATGACATTGTATCTTAACCATACAATGTTTAGGGTGCGCGTTGCATCTTAACCATGCAACGCACAGTTTTAGGGAAATTGCAGATTTCTCAATGCAATTTCTAAGTTTATGACATTGTATCTTAACCATACAATGTTTAGGGTGCGCGTTGCATCTTAACCCTGCAACGCGCATTTTTAGGGAAATTGCAGATTTCTCGATGCAATTTCTAAGTTTATGAGAGTAAGTGCCTGTAAAGTAAAGGAAATGCCATATTTCATTTCATAAGTTTGGCACGTCGGCCTTTGTTACATCATAGTATAGTATTACATATAGCACTTTCTTAATTGGGCTGCGTTCCATGTGCGGGGAACTGGTTTATCTTCCAAGGTTGAGAGCTTGTAGGCTCCTTTGCCAAGGACCTCTTGTACGCGATATGTCCCTTCCCAAGTTGGGGCTAGTTTCCCTTTACGGAAGGCGCCACTGGCTTCATTGTTGCGTAGAACAAAATCCCCTTTATGGAACGCGCAAGGCTTGACCTTCTCGTTGTAATACTTTTCCCGCTTTTGCTTGTAGTTGGCCTCATGTATTGCTGCGTTTTCTCGGCGTATTTCTGCTAAGTTTAAGTTTATGCGCAGCTCCCGGTCGTTGTCTGTTATGGTTGCGGAGAGGACTCTTGCAGATGGGCATCCAATCTCCGCTGGGATCATGGCCTCAGAGCCGTATGTGAGGCTGAACGGGGTTTCACCGGTGCTCGTTTTTGTTAAAGTGCGGTTGGCCCATAACACGCTCGGTAATTCCTCTGCCCAAGCCTTTCCTTTGGTCCCCAATATTGACTTGATGCCCTCGACAATACTTCGGTTTGCATGCTCAACCTAGCCGTTTCCTTGAGGATGTGCGACCGAAGTGAACGTGGGCTGAATGTGCAAGTCCGCGTACCATTTTAGCAACCCCTTGTCCGCGAATTGTGTGCCGTTGTCCGTGACAATCGACATAGGCAACCCGAAACGGCAGATGATGAATTCCCAGATGAACTTCTTCACATGATTGGCGGTAATCTCAGCGAGTGGCTTGGCTTCGACCCACTTGGTAAAGTAGTCAATGGCGACTATCAGGAATTTTCTTTTGCCTGTCGTCATTGGAAATGGTCCCACCAGGTCAATGGCCCACTTTTGGAATGGCCAAGCTGAGGTTACAGGGATGAGATCATTTTTAGGGCGCAGGGTGTTGGGGGCATGGCGCTGGCAAGAGTCGCATTTGCGGATTATTTTCAAGGCGTCCAGGTGCATGCCTGGCCAGTAATACCCCGCATTCATAATTTTTGCAACCACCATGCGCGGCCCAGCATGTATCCCGCATATCCCTTCATGTATCTCCCGCACCAGGTAGTCCGCGTCAACCGCATCCACGCACCGCAGTAATGGTCCCAAGTATGACTTCCAATAGAGTACGCCATCTTGCATTTGGTATTGTAGAGCTTTTTGTCTTATCTTCCTGGCCTCGGCGTGTTGTTCCGGCAGCGCGCCGGTGGTCAGGTAAGAGGCTATCGGAATCATCCAGCTGTCAACACCCGTTTGGATGACATTGACTTCCTTGGGTGGAACAGACGGTTCGCTTAAGGTTTCAATTCGGACCTCTTTTGCTAAATGGCTGAAACTTGTAGATGCCATTTTGCTTAGAGCGTCCGCCGGCTTGTTTTGGCTGCGTTTAATGTGGTCGATGGTGCAGCTGGGGAAAGCGGCCATAAGCTCTTTAGCTCGCTGGAGATACATGATCATGGAAGGTTCTTTTGCTTCATATTTTCCGGTGATGTGACTTGCTACCAACATTGAATCGACGTGTGCGAAGATGTGCTTTGCGCCTAGTTTCTGCGCGATACGTAGTCCGGCTAGGAATGCCTCATAGTCAGCCTCGTTATTGGTAGCTTTGAACTCGAGTCTGATCGCATAGGTGAACTCTGCGCCCTCCGGACTAACTAGGCGTATCCCCGCACCTACGCCGTCTTCGTTTGAGGCCCCATCTGTATAGAGGTTCCAAATGGCTTTTTCATCACATGTCGGTTGCGGGTCTTGCTCTGCTTTGCACTCTTCAATCTTTTCCTGTGGTACCTCCGCTATGAAGTCGGCTAGTATCTGTCCTTTGATTGCTGGGCGCGTTTTGTAGTGAATGGTGTGCTCGCCCAGCTCGATAGCCCATTTTGCCAATCTACCGGAGACTTCCGGTTTTGATAGGACGTTGTTTAGCTTATAGTCGCTCATCACGTTGATGGGATGGCCTTGGAAGTAGCGGCGCAACCTTCGTGATGCGTGAACGAGGGCTAAAACTAGCTTCTCCATGGTGGTGTACCTTGACTCTGTGTCTGTCAATACTCGACTGACATAGTAAATAGGTGTCTGGACCAACTTCCTGTCTACCATCAGTACCGCGCTCACCGCCTGCTCTGTGGCGCATAGATACATCGTTAATGGCTCCCTAGGGAGTGGAGCGGTGAGTGTCGGTAAGTCCATCAAACATTCCTTCATCTCTTGAAAGGCTTTCTCCGCCTCTGCAGTCCATTTAAAATGGTTCTTTTTAAGGCAGTTTTTTAGCGTTTCGATGAATGGGATGAATTTGCTTGCGTGGTGTGACAGAAATCGGTTGATTGCCACCAGGCGCCCGTTCAATGTTTGCACTTCTTTCAGGGTGGATGGGGAGGGCATTTGCGCGATGGCCTGTATTTTTTCAGGGTTTGGCCTGAAACCATCTTTAGTGACCACCACGCCCAGGAACTTACCCTCTTCCATTCCAAAGGCGCATTTGCTTGGATTTAGCTTCATCTGGATTTCTTTCAAATGCTTGAAACTTTTTCGATATCTGTTAGCATTTGATCCTCGTCTTTGCTCTTGATGACTAGATCATCCACATAGACTTCTAGGTTTCTTCCAATCTGCTTGGCGAATGCGCGGTCCATCAACCGTTGGTATGTGGCCCCCGCATTTTTTAGTCCGAATGGCATCTTTATGTAACAGAAAACCCCCTTGTCAGTGCGGAAGGCTGTTTTGTCTTCATCCTCTAGCGCCATTTGGATCTGATGATATCCTTTGTATGCATCTAGAAATCATTTGAAACGGAAAGGCGCTAGGGAGTCTATTTTCAGATCAATCTCTGGCAAAGGGTAGCAGCCCTTTGGGCATGCCTTGTTGAGGTCTGTGTAGTCCACGCACATCCTCCATCCGCCATTGCTTTTCTTTACCATCACTGGGTTAGCAACCCAGGTCTGGTATCGTGTTTCTCTCAGAATTCCCGCTTTCAACAGCTCTCCCACTTGTTCATTCATCGCCTGTGTTTTCTCAGCACCCATGCTTCGGCGCTTTTGCGCGATGGGTTCGACAGAGCGATATGTGTTGAGTTTGTGCTGGGCGAGTTCGCGCGGGACGCCGGTCATATCTGATGGCTGCCACGCGAACACGTCCATGTTCTTTCGGAGGAGCTGTTTCAGTTTGTCCCTGATGCCCTCTGAAATTGCTGGTCCCAATGTGATGGTTTGGTCAGGGAATTTGGTATTCAGAATCCACTTTTCTGGTTTCGTGCGCGGGCATGTTTTTAGCATCTTGGCCGGATGAGACTCTGTTGTCATGGCGCATTCTCTATTAGCCATACGATTGCCACACCACTTGGGGTGGGAAAACCGATTGTGCCATGGACTGTAGAGGTGACCATGTTGTATGAAGCCATGGAGTCTCGCCCTAGGATGATATCATACTTGGACTTCGTCGGGGATGACAAGGAAGGTGACTTCTTCAGTTCGCGATCGCCCATGTGCTCCCAAAGTGAGGGGAAAGAGATATCCCCGAGAGGGGTCACAACCTCGTTTGAAAATCCCATGATTGGGGAGTTGATGGGGCGCAGTCTTTGCTTGTCTTCGTCGTCCAGTAAGTCGAAACATTTCCCGTACATGATGTCTGAGTTGCTGCCGGTATCCATGAAAGCTCTCGTGGTTCTGTAGTGGTCGAAGATGGCTGTGACGATGATTGCCCGCGTAGCGGACGGGCCGCCTTTGACCACCGGGAAGCACACTTGTTGCTCTTTCCACTCTGCTGTGGTATCTGGCTTTCGCTTTTGGAGTCGGTGCCCACTGCTGTGTATCATCATACTCACATTTTTTATCTTTTTGGGCGGTGGGCCCGCTGTTTGTTTACGCTCCACATTTTGCAGTAAATGTCCCAGCTTACCGGTCTTTAGCGCATCCTCAATTGCCTGCCTCAGCTGATAGCATTTGTCGGTGTCATGGCCGATGTCTTGATGATAGGTGCAGAACTTGTTATGGTCTAGCCCTTCCCTGCGCTTGATGACTTTTGGTTCCGGGAAGTCAACATTTTCTATTGCTAGGACTTGCGCTCGCGTTTTTGTCAAAGGAGTCCAGTTGTTGTGACTCCGCCTACCGGATTTATGCACAAGTGACGTGTTGTGCGGATACTCTTGGGGTGTGGCGGGCTTTGTCACTGTCTGGTTGGTTCCTTGGAGCCTCGTCCAGACATTCCCTTTTCCCCTTCGCTCATTTCTGTTATTTCTGCTGCGCACTGCTTGTGCTTGAGTATCTGTGTACTGCGGCGCTTGAATTCTGCTCCAAACAGAGAGTTCCCTTTCAGTTTTAGCGTAGTTCTTTGCGCCACGCATGATTTCTTCCCAAGTGTTGGGCATGCCTGTACATCCGGCTAAAGTGCGGATTAGTGAGTCACACCTCACCCCTTGAGTGAATGCTGCTTTCATGAGTTCGAACCCAATGGGTCCGATCTGTAAGGCCTCTCGATTAAACCTGGTGATGTAATCCTCGATGGATTCATTCTCGCGCCTCTTGACTTGCAGAATATCTGTGGAATCGCGCTCGATTCTTTTGTTTTGGCTGAAGTGATCTGAGAATTTGTCGGTCAACTCTTTCAGGTTGTCAATCTTGCCATTTGGTAGGCTGTCGAACCACACTCGCGCTGCGCCCGTAAGAGTCTGCGCGAACATGTGACACCATGCTGGTAGGCTCCACCGCGCGCATTTTCCTGCGATTTCGAAGCTTCTCAGGTGATCGTCAGGATCGCCGGTGCCGTCGAACTTTCCCAGAGTACTTGGGATTTTTGTTCGTGCGGGCAGCGTGGAAAGTGCGATGCGCGGTGTGAACTTTGATTTCTCACTGAATGATAGGGGATAGTAGGGCTGTGTGAGGTCGTCTTCGCCGGACAACAAGTGTGCTCGATCAACAGTGTTGGTCAAGTACTGGCTTGCGTCACGTTGAAAACGACTTTGTGACTCATCAGAGTCTTCCCTCCAAGTTGGGTCAGTGATATGATTGCTTCCGCCCACGTGCCCCGCAGCTCTGGATGGCCCTTCTGATATAGTGACAGGCCTTCCGTCGCTGAAGGACAGGGCGCGAGATGCTTCTCTCAGGTGTTGTTCTTTAAGTTTGTTCATAAATGCTTGCTTCAGAGCTTCTTTCTGCTGCGCATACCACACCTCCGGACTAACCATCGGCGCGGTGTGACCAGCAGGTGAAGCTTGAACATTGTCAGTGGCAAAATGAAACGACGGGGTCTGCCTCGTCCTGGAGGACGGAGTGCGGCCCACGTCTGTGCCATGAAACTGCTCCTCCACATGGCTGTCGGGCTGGCTGGTGGTTGCCGGAGCAGCACCAGTGCCAGACGTGCCTGTTGGGGAGTTTGTTGTTATTGGTAAAGAACTCATGGCTGGGTTTTTGAGAAATAGAAGTTTTTTAGCTGCTGTTCTTGTTAACTCAAAAAGACGGATGGCGCCAATGAAGAAACACCAAACTAACAATCTGATATAACAGTGCTAATATAAAGAGATAAGAAAGGACGTAATTCTCATTAATTGGTAAGACTGATACAAGACACCGTTTATCGGATTATTACAAGAGTTTCGACTATAATCTATTTCTCACAGCTTGTGATATGAATTCTTTCTCTGATGATCGATCCCTTCCTTTGATGACGAAGGTGGGTATTTATAGGCTCATCAGGTGGCCTATGATTGGTTGTGAGAAGAATGACAGCTGTCCCGTACTATTGTGGCCGTTGTCAATTATTGCGCTGTCCTTCTGTGATTGGTCCACGTGTCTTGTAATTGTCCTTTCTGTCCTTTCTCGTACCTCGTACTGGCAGGTGATCATGGAGCAGGGAATAGACGCCTCTGATTGGCTATGGATTCTGCTCCTGTCGGGTGACACCTGTCCTTTTTGGTGACTGCGTGCGCCGTCTTCTAGAATGCCACGTCACGCTCCTGCGCTGTCGTGTGTGTGGCTTTCTTTCCTGCGCTTGCGCGAGTACATATCTCTTCACATATATAGATATATATAGAGGGGGGGGGGGGTTACAAACGCAATTGAAACAAAAAAAAAATGAACTAATAGAATATTGACACATTGCGTATCTTTTAATGACTCGCTAAGGTCCATTTGAAAGATTAAAGGGAAAATCACAATTATAGACATTGGCTAACGTATAATTACTAAAATAAGCACATGAAATGCCTTAAACATAGACACTTCACATTTTTTCAACATAAATCAGAATTTGACACGTGTATCAAAAGTTTTAAATAAAGACTTTTGAATTTGAACAAGACAAACAAATCAACCAATTAAACGATGACACGTAGGTGGAAAAGGGTACTACTGTCTTAGCTAAGACGGATAGGCTGAAGAGTCATTTACCTAGACGCCTAGACTGAAGAGTCTAGAAGAAACACTAAAACGTCTATGTCAATCCTAGCATCTTAGCTAAAACGCTATCTTTTGGCTTAATTTAGTCTAGGCTTAGATGCGTTAGACAGTTCAAGAGTCTCGGCTAAGACACGGTCCTTAGCTTCAGACGCTAGACTTGGCTTAAGATTGCATATAACTCGCCTAAAACTGTAGACACCTTATAGAAGCATCTGTACGATTTTTTGATGTTTCGGCACAAACCAAAGAACATTCCATACAATACTAAGACTCTAGACACTTTATAGACGCATCCTTATGTTTTTTAGATGTTTCGGTACGGACCAAAAACCATTCAGTATAATAACTAAGCCTTTCTGTATGCTTTTTTTTGTTTTTACAAACCCGTACATTTTTCTTATCTTTAAGCTTGATAAATAGTCCCATAGTGAGAACGAGTTGTTTATTTTGTAGTAATTTTTTTAAAATGATCCTTCAGTTTACGACAATCTTTTGAAAAAAAGATCTTTTGTTTTTCTTTTCTGTAACAAAAAAGTGTTAGGTAACTGAAAAACCCCCAAAAATTATGTTGTATTTATTTTTTATTTTATTTTTTTTGAACGCCAAACTTTTTTCACGGGGTAGGCTAAATGCACTCCCCCTTTTTACTATTTACACTCCTTTTCTAAAAAAATAGTTTTAAAAATGTCAAATTCCACCCCTATAAAAATCTTTATTTTTGGTTCTATACATAAATAATGGATAGGCATTCAATTCGTACAAAATTTTAGATAAGACTTGGTTATATAATTTAATTAATTTTTTGGAATGTTTGAAAATGTTGGATAAGATTTGTTATATAATTTAGATAAATTTTTTTTAAATGTTTAAAAACTCCAAGCTTATGCAATCGAAGAATTTATGTACTGGGAGAAGTCATATATATACAATATACATATCTCAAAACAACTTTTAGAATTTTGATTACAATGTTTGTTTTACTTTTAAAAATCGTACAAAATGGAAAAGGAGAAAATAGTTTTGCTACATGCAGTCCTAGAAATCACAAGATATTAGATTTCAATTTTTATTTATTATCTTTGTTACGATTAAGTAAGAAAAAAAAGGTTGGAGTTTTCTGACGAGCCTTTTAATACTTAAGATGGATTGCTAGTAATTTGATTTTCAGTCGATTGACACTTAGATGCAAATCGTATTCAAAATTTAAGTTATTGGAAGTGAATAAACCTTATAATGAAAATTTAAAAGCATTAGAAAATAAAGGTTTGATTGTATTTATTTAAAAAGTTTAGGGGGAGAATGCAATCAGTAAAAATAAAAGAAAAGGGGGTTCATTTAGCAACACCCTTTTTTCACCCTTTTTTTTTCACCTTCATCCAAGGTTTGAACCTTGGTCTTATCCCCAAACACCTTTTTTGTGTAGCTTTTTGGTTGTATTTTTATGTTGTATGGCCATTTTGTGTTGAATTATTTTGTGCTATTTTTTTAGAACACGTACTTAAATTTTAGTGCCGGCCTTTTTTAATGATTTTTTTTTTTTTTGCTGGATTTTTGTGTTATATTCTTAGAATACAAAAGGATATAAGCATGTTTTTTGTGAGCAAAAATGTTTTTTTAATTCTAGTTGTAAGGATATTTAAGAACATCTTTTAGCCTATTTAGGCAAAACACACGTTTTAGGGGGATTTCTCGTGTATATATATCATGGGAGAAACATTTGAGAAAAAAATTTAATATGAGAAGTTAAAGAAGAAATGACATAATAATAAACATTAAATACTTTAACCCTTCTTACATTGATTATGCTATTCTTAATTAATTAGTTTTTAACATTTTATCTCACACATATCAGAATTTGTTTTATACATATCAAAATTATCATGCGTTATCATTCACATATCGAAATTACTATACATTTATTCTAAATATATAGAAATTTATCTCAACGTTTATTCTACACATATCAAAGTTATCTTTGAACGTAAATTGGTTTGCTGCTTTGTTAGAATATATTTTGAAAATGAAATATTTGTTTCATTTATTTAACTAACTTATGGGAACAATAATTTAATCATTTATTTAACATTAAATATAATTATCAAATGAAAAGAATCCTATTGGTTTAAACTTTTTTTTTACAAGACATTTTCGTCTTATTTTAACCATTCCCTAAATTAATTAAATAAATGAATCTCTTATCTAATTTTCAAAATATATAATATATTATTTCAAAGCAATCCTAGTTTACAGTGAAATATATTTCGATAAATGTATAATTAATTTCAAGATGTATACGATAAAAGTATGATAATTTCGATATGTATAGAATAAACGTATAATTATTTCAATATGTGTAGAGTGAGCATTGATATGTGTAAAATAAAGTGTTTATGACGAACTAATTAAAGAGAAAATAATTAATGTAAGAAGAATGAAAATATTTAATGTTTTCTACTCTGTATCATATAAAAGCTGAAGGATAAAAAATACATACAAAGTTTTGTCTCATTGAAATCAGGAGATTGTTTAGCGGGCTAATAATGAATAACTTCCAGTGATTGGAGCTTAGAACTCCCTCGGATAACGGTTTCATCCCCTTGAAGTCCTGTTATTTAACACAATTTTCAACCCATTTATTACTACTAATTAAAGGGTCAAAAGTCACCAAAAGATTTGTTTAATATGTATCACCTTCTAAATTGCTTTATTTGATAATTAAGTTGTTTTTTTAAACGGCAAAACAATATATATATATATATATATATATATATAGCCCCAGCAAGAGACTGGAAAAAGATACAAACACCAATCGAAACAAAAGAAAGGAGACGATTACAACATATCCGAAATACAGAAGTCAGCCCATTTGTTCCACTCGAGTTGAGGCAGCTTCGATCGATTCATAATCCACAAGAAAGAGTCCTCCTTAATCGCTTCCACGGATCTGGCGACCGGAAGGAAGGTACCATCGAAGACCATATTGTTTCTTGCCGTCCAATTGTTCCACACCGTGGCCAAAGTGATGGTGTAGGTGATCCTCTTCCATTTTTTGCAGCCATCAGTGTCGATAATATGCTGAACCAAGCCATTGAGCGTCACACAATTCTCGGGCCAAGGGATGCGCATCCAAACCAAAACGTTCCACCATATCGACCTTGCAAACAAACAATTAGCGAATAAGTGATCTGAATCCTCCAAACAATACCCGCACCTGTTACAAGTCGTGTCAATCGAAAGGATTCCCCTAGCCTGCAGATTGATCTTAGTCGCCACTCTATCCATTTTCTCACGCCACAACAGCAGATTACACTTCATCGGAACCCACGAATTCCACATAAATGGTTGCCCAATATCATGACCCATTTCTACAGCAAGAATATCCACTCTCAAGGACTTAGCAGCGAAATCTTCACCCAAGTCGTTCTGCCATCTCCAACAGTCTGGAACCATCAAAATGTTTTGCAAACGACCCATCAGGTTCGCATATTGGATAAGCTCTTGCGAAGATCTCGGCTCGCGCGACCACTCTCTTTCCCATTCCAGATTATCTCCATTCCTGTTGTAACAATAAGCCACGAAAGCTTTACTGGAAACAGCCAACTTGTACAGGCTGGGAAACTCCTCGGCTAGGGGTCTTGGTCCGATCATAATATCTTTCCAAAAAAAAGAGTTTTGTTGTCGTTTCCGATATTAACCACCAGTTTTTCGCCAACGTTAATCCCCAAACGAGCAAGCACCTCGCCAATCGACCTGACATCCTTCCAAACCCCGGTAATAGATCTCTTTCCCGGTATTAAACTTCCAACCGAACGAGAATCATGAATCGCACGAATTAATTTGACCCATAACTGATCCGGGTTTTGCTTGAACCGCCACCACCACTTAGCAACCATAGTTAAATTAAAATCCTCAGCGCCCCCAATCCCAAGACCGCCAACTTTCTTGGGGAATAACATCTTAGACAATTTGACCCATCGAATTTTCTGCGCACTTCCTGTTTTTCCCCAAACGAAATCCCGCCGAAGGCTTAAGATCTTTCTAATGACGCCTTTTGGTGCAGGAAAAAACGACATGTAATACGATGGGAGACTCTCGAGGATTGCCTTGGCGAGAGTAACTCTTCCTGCAAATGAGAGCAACTTCGCCTTCCAGGAAGATAACTTCTTTTTGATTTTTGAAACAATTGGGTCCCTAAACTTAATCCGCTTCATATTCGCGCGGATAGGAATTCCGAGGTAAGTGAAGGGAAATTTGCCAATCTCACATTTAAGAATGGAAGCAGCCTACTCTAACTCCTCTTCGGCTACCCCTACACCAAAAAATTATGCATTTGTTATGGTTAACTCTTAAATCGGTCACTAGGTGGAGACATCTAAGAAACCAGTCAAGGCTAACCACATTGTGTAAGGACCACTTGCCCACGAAGAGCACGTCGTCCGCGTAACATAGATGAGAAAGTAAAGGACCATCATCCGACACTTTGACACCTTGAAACATACCCGAATCCAAGGCCCTTCTCATAAACATATCAACAACTTCTAAGGCGAGAATAAACAGGAACGGGGAGATAGTGAACGATAGGGGTATTCATGTTGATCCTGCCAAAATTGAAGCCGTTAAAAATTGGATTGCACCAAAATCTCCTACCGAAGTTCGTTCTTTTCTAGGATTGGCGGGTTACTACTGTCGGTTCATCTCCAACTTTTCCAAAATTGCTACACCTCTCACCGCTTTAACTCAAAAGTCCAAACCTTTTATTTGGGGTCCTAAACAAGAAGAAGCCTTTCAAACCTCAAGGATATGCTTTGTGATGCTCTATTCTAGCTCTTCCCGAGGGGAATGATGATTTCGTGGTTTATTGTGATGCATCGAACCAAGGTCTTGGTTGCGTTCTTATGCAACGAGGCAAAGTCATCGCCTATGCATCAAGGCAACTCAAAATCCACGAAAGGAACTACACCACTCACGATCTCGAACTTGGTGCTGTTGTTTTTGCCCTAAAAATCTGGAGACACTACCTTTATGGTACAAAATGTGTCGTCTTTACCGACCATAAAAGCCTCCAACACATTTTCAATCAAAAAGATCTTAACATGCGACAACGACGATGGGTCGAATTGTTAAACGACTACGACTGCGAAATTCGCTATCATCCTCGTAAAGCGAACGTAGTAGCCGATGCTCTTAGTCGAAAGGGTCACGCAGTTCTGTGCAACATCCGAGAAACCAACCGTCTTCGTAGCTCTCAATTTCAAAATGATCTATTTAATCGTATTCGAGATGCTCAACATACATCGGTCAATGAAAATACTCTATATGAAGAAATGTCTTGTGGTGCCGAATTACTCTTGGAATCTAAGGCAGATGGGATTCTTTATTATCTTGATCGTATTTGGGTTCCCAGTCGTAATGATCTTCGTACTCTTATAATGAATGAAGCGCATAAATACCGATACTCCATTCATCCCAGTGAGGATAAAATGTATCAAGATCTCCGTCGCAATTATTGGTGGCCCGGTATGAAAAAAGACATTGCTCTCTTTGTGTCCAAATGTCTCACTTGCTCCAAAGTAAAAGCGAGCACCAACGACCGTCGGGTTTGCTTGAACAACCCGAAGTCCCCATGTGGAAATGGGAAAGCATTGCTATGTATTTCATTACCAAGCTCCCTCGAACATCATCCGGTCATGATAGCATTTGGGTAGTCATTGATCGTTTAACCAAGTCAGCTCACTTCCTCCCCATTCGTGAAGATTTCAAAGTGGAGAAGCTAGCCCATATCTACACCAAGGAAATCATTTGTCGTCATGGTATTCCTCTTGACATCATCTCAGACCGTGATGGTCGATTCACCTCTCGTCTTTGGGAAACATTTAAGGCTGCCATGGGCACTCAACTGAATCTTAGTATAGCTTTTCATCCTCAGTCTGATGGTCAAACTGAACGCACGATCCAGACTCTTGAGGATATACTTCGATCTTGTGTAATCGACTTTGGTGGAAACTGGGATGCTCATCTACCATTGGTCGAGTTCTCTTACAATAATAGTTATCATACCAGCATCCAAATGGCTCCTTTCGAAGCTCTTTATGGCCGAAAGTGTCGTTCTCCTATATGTTGGCACAAGATTGGTGAAGCACAAATCACTGGTCCCGAAATCATCCAAGAAATGACCAACAAAATCATCCAGATCCGTGATAGTCTCTTAGCTGCTCGAAACCGTCAGAAAAGCTATGCTGACAAGCGGCGACAGCCCCTTGAATTCAATGTTGGTGATCAAGTACTCCTCAAGATGTCTCCTTGGAAGGGAGTAGTCAGGTTTGGAAAGAAAGGGAAGTTATCTCCACGGTATGTTGGACCATTCAAGATCATTAAACGAATCGGGAAAGTGGCTTACAAGCTCGAGTTACCCCAAGAACTCAACAATGGCCATCCCACCTTTCATGTTTCAAATTTGAAGAAGTGCTTAGCCGAAGGGAACATACACATTCCTCTTGATGATGTACGAATTGACGAGACTATGCATTTCGTCGAAAAACCAGTGGAAATAACGGATCGTGAAGTTAAACAACTCAAACGAAAACGTATTCCGCTAGTTAAAGTTCATTGGGAATCGAAGAATGGACCCGAATTCACTTGGGAACATAAAGAGCAAATGAAGAAAAAGTACCATTCGTATTTTTTCTAAAGTAGGGGAGACTGTAACATTCGTATTTTTCGTATTTTCCATTCTAGTCCTTGTATTCTTGTATCTTGCCATTTTACACCCTTGTAATCCCGAGCTTATGATCAATGTAAAAGTATTTTGTTAATTGCATTTTATCTTATTCTATTTCATTATTCTATAAACTTTACATAACGCAAACTTTATACTTTACACTTAAAAACGAAATTCTAATGCTAAACCGAAGCATAAATGAACCCATACAAGTTGTAAATCAAGCCCAACCCAAAAACATGTCCAAAACCAAGTCTGTTGGGCCAAGCCCAACCAAAAAGCACTTTTGGGCCAAAAACACCCCGTCGCGTGACACGACCAGGATGCTGAAATCCCGTCGCGTGACACGACGGCCTTACGAATTCAGCAACCAGATCAGCCTTCCAATCAGCTCGTAAATGGCCCCTTTACCCAATTAACTCACTCCCAACCACCCTAATTACTCCCTTAAATGCCCCACCAACTTACCCCACTTATAAATACCACTCCTCTCCACCCATTAACCTCTTGTTCACCCATAATCTCTCTAAAATCACTCTCTAATCCTCAAAGTTTTGAGCAAACTTCCTGATAACACATCAGTAAGTTTTCCAACCTCAAACTCTCTTTCTTTTCAGTTTTCCTTTTTCTTTTCATCTAAAACTCCTTGGAGAAACCTCTAGGATCTTCCCCATATTTATCCACAGCAGTGTGATAAGGGTATAGCACCTAAAAGAGATTTCAAAGGTGGTTGTTTTCTGAACTATACTATATAATAATATAAACATATACTTTCAAGTTTCTATCTTACTAACTTATTATTAATCTTTGGAAGGTGTGTGGTTACACCCTACCTTACCAACTCTCTTGACCCTTCTTGTGCTACGGATTTATCCACACTAGAAAGGGGAAATCCCGTGTCCAAAACCCACGTTTATTCCATAAGCGAAGTGGTTATGACATGAACCTATCAAATGGATTCACATTCCTAACTTTATACCATCCGAATCATCTATGATGGTTTTGTGCTTGGTCTAACTTAATCTCATGACCATCCGGATTGCCCTAAAGGCAATTTGTGCTTGGTTTGCCTAAAAGGCTTGCATGACTCTCGTGAATCTATAATCTAAACTCAAACCTAAGACCCTTTATTCTCTAATTCTAGTTAACCAAGGCTAAGGAACTAATCTCCCAAGACTCGTCTTTGGAGCCTTACTAAACGCACCCAAAGGTGAGTTCATACTTGTCCCCCTTTTATTCTTTATTCTTTGGGGCTCGACATGTATCACTATCAAAACTTAAACGATTTCATACTCTTAAACTATCATGCTCAATCTATTAAACATACTTATATGCTATTTGCCATGCTTACGATTCTTGATACTTAAACATAATTCATTAACTATTATTAGCCACTTAACATGTATAGCGCTATAGGAGTAGCACCCCGCCCCCTTTATGGGTCATTGTTAAGAAAGAAACGGACCTAGCATGAATATGTTAGCTATATGCAGTGGTACTCGCGGGTTTGAGTTATGTTCTTTGTATGGTATGTATGTGCGATGCTATAGTATGAGATTCGACTAAATCATTCTAATTACTACGTATGTAAACCAAAACTAGTATGCTCACCAATGCTTTATGTGTTGACGAATATTTTATACATGTTGCAGGAAATGTTTGATGCAAGATATTCAAGAAATCTACTTAGGATTGGACTAGAAACTCACGCTAGTTTAAGTTCTATATTTTGATGTAAAATTTCTCTTTTCATGAAAACAATTTGTATTATGTTATCTTTTTAGACGATGATTATGCTATGAACGAAATTTTATCTTTAAATCATATTGTCACAATTAGTGTCATGAAGTCTTTGAACAATCTACCACAAGTCTCGCCCCGATGTATTCCGCCATCGGTTGGGGTGTGACAGTTCGAAGCTTTAGGAAAAAGGGATATGATGTAACACCCCAACCGATGGCGGAAACATCGGGGTGCCACGTATTTGATGATTGTTCAGTAGCTCATGGAGAAATAATAAGTTTCATTAATTGCTTTAAATATATTACATACAATTGTTCTACAAAAATTCGTACATCAAATTGAATAAACTATGCACATATCTTCAAGCAAATCTTCAAGTAAGTACAACCTGAAACATGTAAAGTTGAAAATATTTTGGGTCAACAAAAGTTGGTGAGAATACATAGGTTTGTGAAAGTAAATGGTAACGATAGTTTGTACAACATTCAAAGTTGTATGATGATAGAGTATGATACCGACATGTAGCAATGCGTCTTTGTACAACCAAACCTTGTGTCGACTGATGACTAACTCGCAAGTTAGTTAAATGTTATTACTGTTATCGATCATCCCTGAGTCTATGCGGGTGGGATGGGTTTGTCAGACCTATAGCGCTATAATCTAAACAGGCGGCTTGATCATTGTTAATGATTGTACTGTGTCTTTTTGTTACAGTCAAATGATAGAATGATGTTGTAATTGAATCACAAGTAAATATGAGTAAATGATAGTATAAAATATTTGAACATGTTTCACCCCAAAAATAGTGAAAATAGAGTAAAGGGGCTATGTAAACTCACCTTAGCAAAAGTTAATTCGTTGAAAAGATATGATAATTGTGTTGCCCAAAGTGATTCCAAATATTACCCTATAATGAGGTAATATATAATAAGTCTAAGTCTAATAACTAATATGTGTATCCTAGGGTTTCGATTTGGGGATAATCAATTGTTAAATTAAATTTTAAAAAATGTTAATTAAATAAAGGAAATTGGATAATTAATGAAAAATAGTCTTTTTATAAAGTTTGAATTTTGAATAAGTACAATAAAGTGTTTGAAGCAATAAAATAATTTTTATAAAATTATTTCATTAAAAATAGATTTTTAAATCTATTTATTTATAAATAGTCAATTATTAACTTTAATATTCAAAAATACTAAAATTAAAGAAATCTTATTTTAAAAATCATAATTCTGATCTAAATGATTAAACATAATTTGTATAAAATTTTGGCGCAAAAATGATGAAAATTGGATTTATTATGAATTAAATATGATTAAATCTTACAAAAATTGATTAAAAATAATAAATAAATGATTTTACTGAATTAAAAATTATTTCAGTAAAGTTCAACTTTATAAAAAGTTAGGATAATTTTTGGAGAATTTAAATAAATTGTTTTGATATAATAATGGATTTTTATAATTATAATAGTATAAAAATGATTTAATTATTATAAATATTAAATAAAAGAATTTCTGAAAAATAAAAATTGTAAATAAATCTTTTATATCAGATTAAGTAATATTAATTTTTTTAGAGTTTATAAAATAGTTTAGGTATTTTAAAAAGAATTTATAAGATTAAAAGGATTTATATATATATATAATTATTTAATGGTTAAAAAGAAAAGAAAAGAAAAAGGTGCAAAAACCCGGTCAGTGCCGGACTCGAACCCGGGTGACCATTGTGGAAGCCAAGCGTCTCAACCACCTGGCCTAGGCCGGTGGTTGTGATGAATTCTGGTTTAATATTAATAAATAACATATGCAATTCCAGTTATATCCCCAAATTGAATCGCGATGAACCCTAGCTTAACAATCAGACGATTCAGGCAACTATAGCCCAATTAATGTTAGGGCTATAGTTGCTTGGATGCCGATGAATGAAACCCACCAACAAAATTGAACTCACAGTGCTTGATTGATGTTTATGATCGGGTCAAAGAGAAAAGTCAACCACGAACAGAAAACTTAATAATCAGTGTATAATTGCAGAAATTGAGGATGAAGAGAGTGGTATGAGCGAGTTGACAAGGTACGCAGAGCCTCAATTTATACTAATGGATTAGGGTTAGGGTTAATTGGGTAGTTGACTTTCCTTATTATAAAACGCGGCCAATTATGAAGATTAGGGCAACAATGCCGTGTAATTGTTGTGAATTTTGGTTGGATTGGGCCGGTAATAGCACGAATATACCAAATATAGCACGATTACGCGTTAATACTACGGATTGGGCAACAAGGAATCCCACAGTTGACTTTTCTAGTCAACTGTGAGGATTTCAAATCGTGTATAAGTTTAAAACGAGTCCGGGTTTATTACAAACAGAAAGCCAGCCCAGCTGGTTTGTGCATTGTGTTGGTTGAGCCGGTCCTTGGCGCGGGTTCGAACCCCGGCCAAGGCAAACATTTTTTTTTGATTTTATTTAACACTCACACATATATATATAATAATATATATATCATTAGGGTTCCATATAAGCGACAAAAATAATAAATGCGAGGATAATTATAATTGCGAGGGTAAATATGAAACTTGACGTTTTATTAAATGTCGGTGCGTAACGTACAAGAATTAAATGCGTGATGTTACAGTCTCCCCTACTTTTAGGAACTTCGTCCCGAAGTTAAAGAAAATACTAGGTTTGCAATTGGTCAACTACTGAAAACCTTGATAAAATTTCACACTACCTTAATGTACCTGTAAATTCATGATTACGTTCCGGACCGTAATTACCAATTCACCTTACATTAGGGTTTTGCGTCCTTTTATGACTTTACCGATTGTTAAGCAGGTCTGATAGTCTCCGCCAGTCGTTCAGGTGGTAGGGCCTCTCCCGACTGTTGGGAAGACATGGTGACCTCTACCAATCGTTAAGTTAGTTGTTTAGTAGTTAACTAATTGTTGTACAAGCAAGTATGATTTATAGATATAGCAATTAGTTCACATTCAGGCAAACATGCACACAGATGTTATGATAATATTTGAATTTTATTACTCGAATCGAATAACGCCAATACATAGAATAAAAAGTAACCAATAGTCAAATGGTGAGTCTTGCGGTTAGGTAGCTGGAGGGTCTTGATCTCTGTTCAGTTTAGGGCATCGGTTACGGAAGTGATTCGGGTCTCCACATTCATAACATTGACCATAGTTGTATCGATTAGGATTAGCAGCCTGAGCAGGGTTGATGGGCTGGTTGTCATTAGGATTTGGGGTCTCGCGACATGTATTAACTAGATGGCCATACCTACCACAATTGGTGCACAAGCGGCATGCTGAAGCAGTGGGATGATGTCGGTTGCATGTGTTGCACAATGGATGGTTTCCTGTATAAGGTTTCTTGTTAGAAGCTTGTGTAGTGAGGTTGACATCAGGATCCTTGGCCTTACGCTTCTGATTCTCAGTAGTTACCGCGGCTACAATACTTGTTTTATTGCCTTTCCGAACTAAGGTTCCGTTCTTTACGTGATTATCGGTTAAGGTAGCTGCTAAACGTTTGGCTTCTTCAAGGGTAGCAGGGTTCCTTCCCCATACCGTATCTTGAATCTGCATAGGCAAACCACCGATATACTTTTCGATGGCTACAGGTAGCGGAGTGACTTTATGAGGCAATAACAGACTGAGCTCGTGAAAACGGGTATTATAAGCAAGGTTTTCCCCGCTATCCTGAGCAAGGGTGTGGAATTCATCCTCAAGTTTCTTAACTTCATTGCGAGGACAAAACTCTTCCTTCATGATCTCTTTGACTTGGTCCCATGTCATAGTAAGAGCAACCTCGGTCCCACGAGTACGCTTTTCTTCATTCCACCATGTGAGTGCTCGTTTATGGAGAACACTCATGGCGTAACGAACCTTGAAGTTGTTGGGGCATTCACTGTTGATGAAGGCATTCTCAATACCCTCAAACCATTGGAGGAGTCCAGTAGCTCCTTCTTCACCGCTGAACTTTGGAGGGTTACAAGAGTTGAAATGCTTGAGGGTGCAAGCTTGGGGTCCATTGCCATTGCCATTGCCATTCCCGTTCCCGTTGTTGTGACCATTCCCATTCAATTGGATGACCTGAGCAAGTAAGTTGGGAACTAGAGTTGCGATTTGCTGCGCCATTTGTTGAGAAATGATTGCAGCCAGTTGAGCATCAACCCCATTGTTGTTGTGGTTAGGAACTTGGTCATGGTTGTGGTTATGGTTATCACTACCTTCTGCGGGGTTCTCACCATTGCTGTTGCGAGTGCTGCGACGAGGAGGCATGATCTGTAATAGACACAATGAAATGAATGAGAGTTCATATAAGGAATGTAATCATTTATTCATTAATTAAAACGAATAAACGAAAACGTTGACTTATCAAAGATTCTAAATTCTAATAACATATGAAGACATGCTTTAGCCTATAAGTGAACACTCATCCCGAGAATTCCCAGGTAGGCATCCGGGTCCCTCGTCTGATTGGGATATATGCGCAATGCCAGCCTAGACAGAAGACTCAGAATACAGGCGTTCACCCTTCCAGATTGCACGTGTTCGTTATTAAAATCTAGAACTTCGACGAGATCTCAAGGGGGTTCAGGTTAAACCTGAGGATTTGCCTTATTAGTCTAAGAGTGAATCCAGTGATGGAGAGCAACCTTCTTGTAGGGATGAAAGTAGGGATATGAAGTAGGAGGAAGATAGAGAATAGCAAGCAAAAGAAGCAAGTACTGGTTAAATCCTATGGTTATAGACTAGATTATTTCTCTAATAACCTAATTCCCTATAACCATGGCTCTGATACCAATCTGTAACACCCCAACCGATGGCGGAAACATCGGGGTGCCACGTATTTGATGATTGTTCAGTAGCTCATGGAGAAATAATAAGTTTCATTAATTGCTTTAAATATATTACATACAATTGTTCTACAAAAATTCGTACATCAAATTGAATAAACTATGCACATATCTTCAAGCAAATCTTCAAGTAAGTACAACCTGAAACATGTAAAGTTGAAAATATTTTGGGTCAACAAAAGTTGGTGAGAATACATAGGTTTGTGAAAGTAAATGGTAACGATAGTTTGTACAACATTCAAAGTTGTATGATGATAGAGTATGATACCGACATGTAGCAATGCGTCTTTGTACAACCAAACCTTGTGTCGACTGATGACTAACTCGCAAGTTAGTTAAATGTTATTACTGTTATCGATCATCCCTGAGTCTATGCGGGTGGGATGGGTTTGTCAGACCTATAGCGCTATAATCTAAACAGGCGGCTTGATCATTGTTAATGATTGTACTGTGTCTTTTTGTTACAGTCAAATGATAGAATGATGTTGTAATTGAATCACAAGTAAAAATGAGTAAATGATAGTATAAAATATTTGAACATGTTTCACCCCAAAAATAGTGAAAATAGAGTAAAGGGGCTATGTAAACTCACCTTAGCAAAAGTTAATTCGTTGAAAAGATATGATAATTGTGTTGCCCAAAGTGATTCCAAATATTACCCTATAAAGAGGTAATATATAATAAGTCTAAGTCTAATAACTAATATGTGTATCCTAGGGTTTCGATTTGGGGATAATCAATTGTTAAATTAAATTTTAAAAATGTTAATTAAATAAAGGAAATTGGATAATTAATGAAAAATAGTCTTTTTATAAAGTTTGAATTTTGAATAAGTACAATAAAGTGTTTGAAGCAATAAAATAATTTTTATAAAATTATTTCATTAAAAATAGATTTTTAAATCTATTTATTTATAAATAGTCAATTATTAACTTTAATATTCAAAAATACTAAAATTAAAGAAATCTTATTTTAAAAATCATAATTCTGATCTAAATGATTAAACATAATTTGTATAAAATTTTGGCGCAAAAATGATGAAAATTGGATTTATTATGAATTAAATATGATTAAATCTTACAAAAATTGATTAAAAATAATAAATAAATGATTTTACTGAATTAAAAATTATTTCAGTAAAGTTCAACTTTATAAAAAGTTAGGATAATTTTTGGAGAATTTAAATAAATTGTTTTGATATAATAATGGATTTTTATAATTATAATAGTATAAAAATGATTTAATTATTATAAATATTAAATAAAAGAATTTCTGAAAAATAAAAATTGTAAATAAATCTTTTATATCAGATTAAGTAATATTAATTTTTTTAGAGTTTATAAAATAGTTTAGGTATTTTAAAAAGAATTTATAAGATTAAAAGGATTTATATATATATATAATTATTTAATGGTTAAAAAGAAAAGAAAAGAAAAAGGTGCAAAAACCCGGTCAGTGCCGGGACTCGAACCCGGGTGACCATTGTGGAAGCCAAGCGTCTCAACCACCTGGCCTAGGCCGGTGGTTGTGATGAATTCTGGTTTAATATTAATAAATAACATATGCAATTCCAGTTATATCCCCAAATTGAATCGCGATGAACCCTAGCTTAACAATCAGACGATTCAGGCAACTATAGCCCAATTAATGTTAGGGCTATAGTTGCTTGGATGCCGATGAATGAAACCCACCAACAAAATTGAACTCACAGTGCTTGATTGATGTTTATGATCGGGTCAAAGAGAAAAGTCAACCACGAACAGAAAACTTAATAATCAGTGTATAATTGCAGAAATTGAGGATGAAGAGAGTGGTATGAGCGAGTTGACAAGGTACGCAGAGCCTCAATTTATACTAATGGATTAGGGTTAGGGTTAATTGGGTAGTTGACTTTCCTTATTATAAAACGCGGCCAATTATGAAGATTAGGGCAACAATGCCGTGTAATTGTTGTGAATTTTGGTTGGATTGGGCCGGTAATAGCACGAATATACCAAATATAGCACGATTACGCGTTAATACTACGGATTGGGCAACAAGGAATCCCACAGTTGACTTTTCTAGTCAACTGTGAGGATTTCAAATCGTGTATAAGTTTAAAACGAGTCCGGGTTTATTACAAACAGAAAGCCAGCCCAGCTGGTTTGTGCATTGTGTTGGTTGAGCCGGTCCTTGGCGCGGGTTCGAACCCCGGCCAAGGCAAACATTTTTTTTTGATTTTATTTAACACTCACACATATATATATAATAATATATATATCATTAGGGTTCCATATAAGCGACAAAAATAATAAATGCGAGGATAATTATAATTGCGAGGGTAAATATGAAACTTGACGTTTTATTAAATGTCGGTGCGTAACGTACAAGAATTAAATGCGTGATGTTACATATGAAGGGCGCATTACAACCTTCACTGATGATACCCGACTCATGAAATTCCAAGAGGGCTGCCAAAAGAATCAGCTTCAAAGACTCCCAGTATTTCTTATTGAATTTTAACGAAAATCCGTCGGGATCGGGTGCCTTCCCGCCATCACAATCTCTAATCGCATTCCAGACTTCGTCGCTTGCAAAAGGTCTAATAAGCCCTTCACATTGAGACTCCGATAAGTGATTTAGACCATAATTTTCAAAGTAGGTCTTCGGCGCATAGGCTCTGAAAATAATTTCTTGTACCACCTAAGAAATTCAGCTTTTATCAACTCCGGATTGGTGGTCCAAGCTCCATTAATGTTCAGCCCGACAATACGATTAGCGGCTCTGTTGATGTTTATCATTCTGTGAAAAAACTTGGTATTATCATCTCCAAACTTGAGCCATTTGATTCGAGACTTCTGATGAAAATCTTTTGCTTTAGCGCTTTCCAAATTCCTGATTTGTAACATTGTTGACATTCTCAAGTCCTTCTCCCCCTCGGTTAAACTCGAACCCGCAGCCTTCCCATCCAGATTGGCTACCACAGTTTTGAGCGTATCAACCACTAGCTCATCAGCCACCTTTACAGCTTTTCGCCACAGTTTAATTTTTTTCTTGAGATCTTTCAACATATTGACAAATCGACTATCCGCTCTATGGCCCCGGAGATTATCCGAAGCAACCGAAGTAACCATATCAGCCAGTTCGTTGGAGTTGACCCAGCTATTGTAAAATTTGAACGGGATTGGACCAAAATCGACCACGGAGCACGATACAAGGATCGGGCAATGATCAGAAATACCTTTAGATAAAATCGATACCGTAGCATCAGGCCATCTATGCATGAACTCATCGCACACCAAGAATCGATCGAGTTTACTCATTTTAACTTCCCGATTATCAGAAATATACGTAAAGAACCCTCCTGTCATCCGATACTCCAAAAGATCAGCAGTCGTAATAAAGCTGTTGAAATTATCCGCAGCGGTTGAGTCGAATCTAGAGTTCACTCTTTCGTCTTGGCTTCTGACATCATTGAAATCGCCAAACAAAACCCACATCATAGGTAACTCACATCTAATACCCATTAACTTGTCCCAAAGCCTTCTACGGATAATCGGATCGTTGGGCGCGTAAACATTCACCATGTTGACGCTACTCTCCACCCCTTTCAAAGCCCCCGAAACAATTATAAAATGTTGATCCACAATAGAAGCCGAAGCCGCAAAGAAATCGGGATCCCATATAGAAACTAAACCGCCCGACCTCCACGCACTCGGAAGAGCCTCTTCCCCAAAACCTCCTAAAGAAACCATGTTGCAAATCCATTTGATGCGTCTCTTGCATACCCAAAAAGGAGCACTTGGAATCGGATTTCTATTTTCTAACCCAACCCGGCTTACTTACCCCGGTGACCCCCCTGATGTTAACGGACAGAATATTCATGGTAAAGTGTTGATCTCCCTTTCCCCACTAATTAACATTATCACCAGATTTTCGAATCCCGGTAATTGAATTCCCAACCCTGCACCATACTGGACAGTGGCATCAACTTCCAGTTCAAAATCATCATCCTCCTCTTCCAAATCCAAACCCGAACACTGTTCCCCAAGGCTAGCTTCAATATCATCCTTATCTCCAGCATCGCCCTTGTTCAACTCGATACCCTGTTCTTTGTTTCCTTCTTTACACATCCGAAGAATTAACTCGTCAACATTAAATGGGTCGCTATCAGCATCAGCATTCAAATCCGGGGCTATGTAACTATGGGACTTGGTTATAATACTTTTTAAATTTTGGTTGGGCCTAACATAAACGTTAGGGGGGCTGATGTTGGGAACCTCCACATGGGCCTGAACGGGAGAGTTAGGCCCAGAACAGTTATCATTAGAATTAAAAAAGGCGTATCCTCCAAAAGTGGGTCCACTCCGATGTTACTGTTCCCCATAATATTATCCGCAGACTTCCCATCATTGGCTGACATATTCGGCGGATTGTTATTTCCCATGCACGTAGATGGCGATTCATCTCCACCCGACGAATTGCCTTCCCGAACTATAACGACCACCAATCTGACTTTCTTTTTCACCAGGGGGATTTTCACCGGAACATTACCGTTGAGGAAATCTGGCACCTATACATCGTGTAACTCTTGGACCTTTGCCGTCACCACCTCACCATGAAACCGTAGAACGACATTTTTCACCACCGGTTTTAGTAGAGTTAACCAAAACGGAAATGTTACAGCAGGCCAGGTTGACGTCCATTTCAGAAATCTGAGATTTACTTAACAAAGTACCACATCTTTCGCCAATGCGATTAAATACGTGCATGTCCCATAAACTTATTGTAATCCCCGTAACAGATATCCAGGCAATCCTTTCGAAATTAGGAGCCATTCCATCCCATAGGTACATTCTAGTGAAAAATTGTGACCAACCTTTGACGTGTGCGTAACTATACATATTTTACAATGGATTTTAACACACGTTTTTGCTTTAATATTTATAAAAATGGTTTCGACCTTCATATTAAAACACACACACTAGGGCAAGTGTACCCTGTCATATATGTAGTAAGTACAGACAAGAACCAAGTATCGATCCATGGACGCGCGCGGGAGCAATTGTACTAAAACTCTGTCCCCGATTTACCAGTAGGAAAAGATAAGTTTTGAGTTTTGTTTAAAACTAAATTAATTCTAAAACATGTAAATAACTTAACTACGACTCCAAATAGAAAATATAACTATATAAACTATATTTTTGCCAATCCTAGCATGTTATCTAAATATAATAAGTAATATAGGCGCGTGATCAACATTCCCATTTTCCGACAGTTAGTGTCCCTTTCGGGCATCCTAACATGACAACTATACAGAAAGCTAACACGAATACACACGTTAACCGCTTCAAGTCGTTCATTAGCGAGCAGCTGATATGATCTCACGCAGATCTTCTAAAGATAAGTTAGTCATCCGTTAAGAGTATTCTAACCTCACTAATTTAGGGAAGCGATACCGAATACACAACACAGCCACCTAAACTAGCATAAAGTAGAGCATTTCACAACCTATTCCATTTTACCAACTTTGACCCCCGATCTACTAAGATCGCCATTTTTACCAAAATAACTACCAAAGATCATTAACCGTGTCAAAGACTAGTAACGGCACCATTAGGCTTTTTAAACCCTTTTACGTGCCGGTAAGCATTTTTACCCGTTATTCGACTGACTTTAACCAAACCAATACCCGGTTACAGTTTCATGGCATAAACTATTTAACAAGTTAACTAGTCTACTACCGGACGATTAAACGGACGGTTTTTCAACATGTATCCGCCTAACACATTCGACAATCGCTAAAGTCATTCAAATACAGCTACAAATCCATCAACAATGAAACAAGGTTGCGCTATGATCATCAAGATCTAATACGTGAAAAACGCCAAATTTATACAAAACATGATTACATACTAAACGATTGTTTTACGTACTAAATACTATTGTTCTTGCCCGTAGGCGTACGAATAACTATAATAACATCAAAATAGCATACAAAAATCAGATTTGAATCATAAAAAGCTTCAAGGATCAAACCATAAGAATGCTAAAGAGATGGATCGGATGATGAAGGATGGAACGGATGGACTTCCGAGCTTGTTAAACGGCTTTCCAGCAGCTTGGATCGTCCAAAAATCGCCCAGAAAAGCTTCCCTCAAGACCCAATATTGATCAGTGAGCTGAAATGGGGATTTTATAGCAGAGCAGAGGGTTCGAGCGGCCGCGCGAAGCCTTGGAGCGGCCGCTCGCTTTATCAACAAGTGGCCAATTGCTGCAGACGTGACGTAGGCCTTCTGGAAGGTCCCCAGAAATATCTGGGAGGGGCGCGCGGGCCGCGCGAAGCCTTGGAGCGGCCGCTCGAAGGGTCTGATGGCCCGTTTTCGCGCCGAACTCTTCGTTTTTTTCCTTCCTTGTGTTTCCGGGACATCGTTTAAGACCTGAAATCGTAAAGATACCCAAATAAGTACCAATTCCTATGTATGAGGTCAAAAACGTATGAAAAAGGGAGTTAACGGGGACTTTTATATGTGTAATTTAACGTATATCAAACCTCCCCACACTTGAACTTTACATTGTCCCCAATGTGACAATAGAAAGCGTTTATTAATTAGCTATCTATAGTGGGAAAAAGGAGAATAATACTCCCCTGGTATCGAAGAAACACCCGGGTTTTTGGACGGCATGAGCCCCGATAACGGTGCTCGCCAGTTCCCTGCAACATGAACATTCTTGACAAAACAAACTCATCAAATACACCCATTCATCGTCACACTTATTCAAACAAACCAAACATTAATGAAAATTAAAATGCGGAAAAGTAAATAGTTCAAGTACAAAAAACAAAATAAATCCATGGGTGCTTGCACCCATATACAGTACGAACAGGAATAACATAAACAAAATAGTACCATCTTACCAGCAATTTCTCAATCCTCGTCATCATGGCGAGTCCCTGATGATCCCGCTGCATCACCACCTCGCCTCCGCTTGTCCCCCGGATGTCCCCTCTGTGGGGGATTCCCAAAATGGTTTGGGAAACAAGCATGAAATTCAGAGACAAGGTAGTCTAGGGTCGCCCCTTGATGCTGTAGGGACTCGCCGTGCTGGTATAAAGTGTCGCGCGTCTCTGTTCTGAACGCGCCAAACTCATCATAGAAGCTCTGAGGATGCTGGTAGTAGTACTGCTGCTGGTGAGGCAGTAGAGGCTCCTGCGGGGGTGGCATGTGCTCATGTGGCCGCTGTGGCTGCTGTGGCTGCTGTGGCTGTTGTGGCTGCTCTGGCTGCTGCTGGTCGGGAGGTGGCATGTGCACTGCTGGCAGCGGGTCCCAGATCGTATTATGTTTACCTTTTAGCCTTATTACCCCGCTTGCGTACTCGTGGACAATCCTCATGTGTCTGAGGACATCCATGTTCACCCACGAGTCGCCGGGAACTTTGGTCAGTCCCCTTCGCACATTCTTCAAAATGCCCATCCCCTTTGCGATTTTTGTCACGTACTCCCCCCCCGTATATCATGCTCCCGGGTCTCATACCTGATGCTGTACTAAGAAAAGAAGCAACAAGTGCAGCAAGGTTAACTTGAACACCACTTACTAGAGCATATAGAAATAACAAATCAGGTGTGGGGCAGCCGGTTGAATCGTCCTTTTTGGCAGCAGCGGTCCCGCATAGGACCTTTTGAAAAACCCGCAGCAGTGGGTCAATGAGCTGGCTTGCTTTGGCACCTTGGGGGTTATACTGTTGCTCCCCCGTTAATTGTGCCCAAAAAGAGTCTCTCAGAACGTTGTCATTCGGGAATTTGTACATTAGTTCGTTGAAGCTCTCATCCTCAACTTCCTCGTCCGTGTAGATTCCTAAGTGGACACCAAGCTCAGCAACTGAAATGTCGCGCCACTCCCCGCACAGACGGAACTGTAATCCAAAGCGCTTACCGCTACTTTGGAAGTCCGGCTGGTCATATTTTCGCGGCCTCTGGTAGTGCAATGTGGAGAAGAACTCGAGGGTGAGTTCCTCATAAACTGGTTCCTCTATTAGGAGCAGGTTTTCCATATGCCCGTCCATCATTTCCCGGAATCTTTCTTCTTGGTTGAGCTCAGCTAATGTATCAAAGCAAATCCTTCTAGGCGTGGCGATAGAACGCCTGCGCCCCCACAGTTCTGTAAAGGTCTCTATGCACCCGCGTTCTCGCGGGTCCGCGTGATTAAACTGAAGGAAGCGGTGCACCATCTGCATTAAAATGCTAAAATATGTCAGTTATAATCGAAGGAATAAGACCCGGACCCAAAACACGCGAAACAAAAAAGTAAAAAATAACATCAGAGAGTTCGAGCGGCCGCGCGGCCTCTTGGAGCGGCCGCTCGAAGGGGTCTGCGCGCCAATTTTCGCTCTGCAGCCCTGTTTTTTCGATCTTGTGCATTGGCGTTTGCCCGGTTTCCAGTGTTTTAGCCAAATGCACTCCACAAGCGGCCATTCAAGCACTTGATTTTTGAAAAATTATTAACTTTGGCGCTTGAATGTCCGAACTTGCGCAATTATGAAGTTGTAAAGTGATGTTGGGATTTTAACACCTACGCGCCTTCACTTTGCAAATCACCTTAATTTTAAGTCATTTAGCGCAAGGTGTTTAAAGCCCAAACATTTATGGCATAATCATCGAATTTGGGGCGCGTTTGTTTAGTTATGAAGAACGCCCCAAAACTCATGAATATCCCAACTTTAAACTACAATCTAATAACTAGAATCCTTAAAATTTGGGGATTTGTTAAACATTATGAAGAATCCCCAAAAATTAAGAAAACAACACAATTATATAACCTAAACATGATGAATTTGGGGATTGATTGAACAATTATGAAAGGTCCCCAAAATTCAACAACAATCCTAACTACATTAACATATATACTAGCATACAATCCTATAATGAAATTAATTTACAAACATACTAAACTATACCAAACAAGAGGCTACAAAATCATTCAAATCCTTAAAAAATTTCGGACTTTATTTAAACTTTATGAAGAAAACCCAAAAACTCAAAGATTTGAACAATAATCAACCACTAATCTACATTATCCAAGCAAACAATCCATTCAAGAACATTAGGGTTTGTTAAACATTATGGAAGAACCCTAAAAATTCAGAAAAAGATTAAAGAAACTAAACTATTTTACACTAGAACAAGAGAAATTACAAGAAAACTAGAGATTCATACCTTGTTCTTGAAGATTTGAAGGTGGAATTGAAGGGTTTGGTTGGTGTTCTTGAGAGCAAAGTGAAAAAAATGGTGGGTTATGTTTAAGGAGCGGCCGCTTAACATGATGTAGGGTTTTAATTTTTCAGTTTTTAGGTGAAATACCCCTTTTGCCCTTTGCAGAATTTCTGTTCAGGAGCCTCGCGCGGCCGCTCGGCCCCTTCGCGCGGCCGCTCGGATTAGTTTTTTTTTTTTTTTTTTTACTGGGTGTTTGGAGCGGGCCGCTCGGAATATTCGAGCGGCCGCTCGAAGCTACTGATGTGCTTTTTTTTCCTGCACTTTTCACCCAAACATGCCTGCGCTTATCCGTTTTGACCCGAACAACCAACATACCTGTTTTTAGACGCTTTCTATCATAATACCATGGGTTTAAAGCGACTATCCACACAATCACAAGGCGCGAATCAAACCTGCAAAGACTAAAAACAAACTACAACAACAAGTTAAAATTAAACAACTTAACTACAAATTAAACTACACTATGAACATATATACAATTTGGCGCGCCCATACACGCCGTGCTATATTTATCAATGAGTCGCTAGCTAGACTCACTTCCCCACACTTATTAGGCGCGCGGGTCGTAGAGATCGATCATCTCCACGGATTTGTCAACCGGTCCGTCAATGTAGACTTTAAGGCGATGACCGTTGACTTTGAAAGTCACACCCTCTGAATTTTCAATCGAGACAGTTCCGTAAGGATATACTTCCTTAACAGTGTACGGTCCTGTCCATCGGGATTTCAACTTTCCTGGAAAGAGACGCAGGCGTGAGTTATAAAGCAGGACCAAGTCGCCTACCTGAAAATCTTCTCGGTGTTTGAGGCGACTGTCGTGCAATCTCTTTGTGCGCTCTTTGTACAACATCGAGCTCTCATAGGCTTGTTGCCTAAGCTCCTCTAGCTCGTGAATCTGCAAGAAACGGGTCTCACCGCCGGTCTTCAGATCCAAATTTGCCGTTTTAAGAGCCCAGAATGCCCTATGCTCCAGCTCGACTGGGAGATGACACGCTTTGCCATAGACAAGCCTAAAGGGAGTCGTCCCAATAGGCGTCTTGTAAGCCGTCCTAAAGGCCCACAGCGCGTCATCAAGCTTGTCCGCCCAATCCTTGCGGTTTTGATTAACCGACCGCTCAAGGATTCGCTTCAATCCACGGTTAGTGACCTCCACCTGTCCACTTGTCTGTGGATGATACGGGGTGGATAACCTGTGGTGGACACCATAACGTGCTAACGCGCGATCAAGCTGCGCATTGCAGAAATGCGTGCCACGGTCACTAATCAATGCCTTTGGGGCACCAAATCGTGAGAACAAGCTCCTAACAAACCTCACTACAACTCGGGCATCATTTGTGGGCAAGGCTTGCGCCTCGGCCCACTTTGATACGTAATCAACAGCCACGAGTATATATCTATTGCCCCGTGAGGAGGGGAACGGTCCCATGAAGTCTATGCCCCAAATGTCAAAGACCTCACAGACTTGAATCGGGTTTTGCGGCATTTGGTCACGTGCCGATATGTTCGTCGCCCTCTGGCACGAATCACAAGCACCAACCAATATCTGGGCATCACGAAAGAGTGTGGGCCAATAAAACCCGGAGTCTAACACTTTCTTAGCAGTGTAATTTGCTCCATGGTGACCTCCGGTAGGCCCCTCGTGACAATCGCGCAAGATCTGCGCCGCCTCCACCCCAAACACACAACGGCGGATCAACTGATCCGCCCCAACCCGGAACAAAAATGGGTCATCCCAGAAGTAATGCTTAAGGTCCGCGAAGAACTTCCTCTTTTGCTGGTGCGACAATCCTTTGATGAGGATCCCGCACGCGAGGTAGTTCGCAAAATCCGCGAACCATGGTGATACATCTTCCACCGACTCGACGCTCATCAAGAACTCGTGGGGAAAGTTGTCATTAATGGTATCCCACGCGCAGTTCTCGGCATCATCATGATCGAGCCTGGACAGATGATCAGCAGCAACATTCAGGGCACCCTTCTTGTCCTGAATCTCTATATCGAACTCTTGCAGCAGCAAGATCCACCTAATCAGGCGCGGTTTCGCGTCCTGTTTGCTGAATAGGTATCGGATCGCTGCATGGTCCGTATAGACGATGGTCTTCGACAGCACCAAATATGATCTAAACTTGTCGAACGCAAATACTACAGCAAGAAGCTCTTTTTCAGTCGTGGTGTAATGCTCCTGAGCATCATGTAGAGTCTTACTCGCGTAGTAGATCGGGTGGAAGTGCTTGTCCTTCCGCTGTCCCAAGACCGCCCCTATCGCGAAGTCACTCGCGTCGCACATAATCTCGAATGGCAGCTCCCAGTCGGGTGCTACCAATATAGGGGCCTCAACAAGCAAACGCTTCAGAAGGCCAAATGCCTTCACACACTCTGCACCAAACACAAACGGTGCATCCTTTTCCAACAAACGGGTCATCGGTCGGGCGATCTTTGAAAAGTCTTTGATAAATCGCCTGTAAAATCCCGCATGACCCAAAAAGCTGCGGATCGCTCTGACAGAGGAGGGTGGAGGGAGCCTAGAAATGATATCTACTTTGGCAGGATCAACCTCCAACCCACTTTGGGAGACCTTATGCCCCAGGACTATTCCTTCCTTCACCATGAAGTGGCATTTTTCCCAGTTTAGCACAAGACTGGTCTCCTCACACCTCTGAAGCATCCGCTCCAGGTTCCCCAGACATTGATCGAACGAACTCCCAAAAACGGAAAAATCATCCATGAACACCTCCATGGAGTCCTCGATCATGTCATGAAAAATGGCAACCATGCAACGCTGGAAGGTCGCCGGCGCATTGCACAGCCCAAATGGCATACGCCTGTAGGCGAATGTGCCAAAAGGGCATGTGAAGGTCGTCTTATCCTGGTCCACAGGATCGATAGGGATCTGAAAGTATCCAGAGAAACCATCAAGGAAACAGTAATACAACTTCCCCGACAGTCGTTCCAACATCTGATCGATGAATGGAAGCGGGAAGTGATCCTTGCGGGTGGCGTCATTGAGCTTGCGATAGTCAATGCAAACTCTCCACCCCGTGACGGTCCTCGTAGGAATTAACTCATTCCTATCATTTGTGACCACCGTCATGCCACCCTTCTTGGGCACGACGTGCACAGGACTAACCCAAACAGAGTCCGAGATGGGATATATCAATCCAGCATCAAGCAGTTTAATCACCTCGGATTTAACAACATCTTGCATGTTCGGGTTCAGACGCCTCTGGTGCTGCGCACAAGGCTTGTAGACATCCTCCATCAAGATTTTATGAGTACAAAAAGAGGGATTAATCCCCTTGATGTCTACGATCTTCCAGGCAATTGCCCGTTTATGAAGTTTTAAAACCCTCAACAACTCGCTCTTTTCTTCCACAGTCAATGAAGACGATATGATCACCGGTAGACGCCCCTCCTCATCCAGAAATGCATACTCGAGATGCGGCGGGAGCTCCTTCAGCTCTAGAGACGGTGGATCCTCAACAGACGGCTTCGCCTTCTCCTCTTCCTCTCGCTCAATTTCCACAAAACGCTCCGGACTTTGGGAACCATCATCACCGATCTGATAGACCGGCTGCTCATCTATATGGCCCTCCTGCATAATGCCATCTAGGCTCCCACACAACAGATGTGTGTCCGAAACATCTCTCTCCCAAGCACCTCTGATATGAGAGCTGACACACTGGTCTACTATATCAAGATAGTATAGTGTATCGTCTTGGCTCTCAGGATGGCACATCGACCTCTGAATGTCAAAAGTCACGTGCTCATCATTGACTCGGAGTGTGATCTGGCCCGCAGCCACGTCAACAATCGTCCTTGCCGTGTTAAGGAAAGGACGTCCGAGAATCAAAGGGACTTTAGAGTCCTCATCCATATCTAGGATAACAAAGTCCACAGGGAAAACAAATTTGTCAATCTTGACAAGCATATTTTCTACAAACCCCCGTGGATACTTGATCGAACGATCAGCGAGGCGAATACTCATCCTGGTGGGTGAAGGTTCACCCAGATCCAACTTCTCAAAAACCTTATAAGGCATAAGGTTTATGCTGGACCCCAAGTCTGCGAGTGCATTACTGACAGTCATATCACCTATCAGACAAGGGATGGTAAAGCTACCAGGATCGCCCATTTTCATGGGCAGTCTATTCTGCAGAATTGCAGAGCAGTTCTCGTTCAACAGAACGCAGGACAGGTCCTCAAGTTTTTGCTTATTTGTGAGGATGTCCTTCAAGAATTTGGCATACTTAGGCATCTGTGCTAAGGCCTCAACAAACGGGATGTTTATATGTAGCTGCTTGAACAGCTCGAGAAATTTCCCGTATTGCGCCTCGTCTTTCTGCTTCCTAAGTCTACCAGGATATGGAACAGGAGGAGTGTAGTCAGTGACTGGCTTCGGCAGCTGTGCTGTACTTGCTGGGACTCGCCTAGCGTGCACCTCGTCCGAAGACTCAGTCTGGACCGTCTCAGTGATCGGTGGTGAGCCCGATGTGTCTGGTCCCGTGGTTTTACCACTCCTCGTCATTATGGCATTAACATGCCCTCTTGGGTTCGGCTCAGTGTTGCCTGGGAGACCACCCTGCTGTCTCTCAGACATCATCTTTGCCATTTGGCCAACCTGGTTCTCTATGGCCTGCATCGACGCCTTCTGGCCCCTCATCTCTCCCTCATAATTCGTGAAGCGCTCCTCATGCTGCTGGTAGCGCTGCTCAGCGATCTGATTGGAATTAGAGGTGTTGGTAAGGAGCTGAGACATCATCTCCTCCAGCTTAGACATACCATGAGGGGCGTGCTGCTGGGAGCTGCTCCCGCCGCCCTGGTTCTGGTATTGGTTCGGTCTCTGCTGGGACGATTGACCACGACCCTGGTATGGCTGTTGGTTGGACTGGTAGGACTGTTGGTTGGACTGGTAAAGCTGTTGGGACTGGTAGGACTGTTGTGGTGCGGCGGCTCTCTGCTGGAATCCGAGAGGGTTCTGATTGGAAGTACCAGATCTCCACCCGAAGTTCGGGTGATTTCTCCAACCCGGATTATAAGTGTTGCTGTAAGGGTTATTCTGGGGTCTCGTTTGATTACCCATGTAGTCCACTTCCTCGTGGCCTGTATACATCACCCCCTGAGCACACGAGCCAGGCTCGTGAGATACCCCGCACTCCACACACAAACAATCGGACTGCGCTACGTGTTGCTGAGAGTTATCGAATCTCGTAGCCAGAGCCGCTATCTGTGCCGAAATCGCCGTATAGTTATCCACGGCATGCACACCAGCCTTGGCAGATGAAGACCTAGATCTATCATTCTGCCGGGATTTAGATTTTAGGGACGCCTTCTCAATAATGCTCCACGCTTCCCTAGGAGACTTTGTTCCGATGTCTCCCCCTGCGTATACATCAAGGCGTTCCTGAGACGCATACCCGAGTCCCTGATAAAAAGTTTGCACCAAATGCCTTTTCGAAAGCTCATGGTGCGGGCAACTCAAGAGTAGGTCTTTAAACCTTTCCCAGGCTGTGTATAATGATTCATCGTCATCCTGACGAAATGTCATGATGCGATTCCTCAGTTTTTGTGTCTTTTCAGGAGGAAAATACTGCTGCATGAATTGTTGTGACAACTCTGCCCAAGTCGTGATCGACCCTGCGGGTTGTGACAGAAGCCAAGTCCGGGCTTTGTCCCGCAGTGAGAATGGGAAGAGTCGGAGACGGATAGCATCATCGGAGATGCCCGTCATCTTAAAGGTGGCTAAAACCTCTAAGAATGCAGCAATATGTCGGCCTGGATCCTCGTGCTCCAGTCCACCGAATTGCACCGAATTTTGTATCATATTCACGATACTAGATTTGATCTCGAAATGGTCCGCCAAAATAGCCGGACGGACAATACTCGGCGCGAGTCCATCTCCTCCTGGACGACCACTATCATTCAGCGGAATGTCGTCATCCGCCATGATAATGTCGCTGTGGGCGTCCGACCCGTTGTCGTCGGCCAGATCGTGTCTCGCCTCCTCAATTGGGACCTCAACAATAGGAGCAGCAATAAGAATATCAGAAACAAGACGCAATTTATGAAGTCTAATCCGCTCGCTTCTCCTCAGGCGCCTTAGCTCCTCGTCAGAAAGATCACCAGAAGACCCTGGGTTTGTGGACATCAACCTGCATGTAAGAATGATACAGTTGCAACAGGCGAATATATGACAAACCCAAAAAGGCGATAAAAGACAGAAAAATAAATAAATGAAATAAAGAATCAATAAATTCATGCGAAAATAACTGAGCGCAAATATATTCAAGAAAATCAAATATAAACAAATAGAATCAATAAAATGAACAGAAATAAGCAGACTAAGCCTAAAACTATACAAAGAATGAAATTAATAATTAGTCCGAATACGAACAAATAAATCTAATTAATCAAATAACGAACAAATAAAATTCATAGACAAACCAATTAATCCAATATTCAATAAATTAAATCTATCAACATCCTAATGAACGAAAAAGCAAATCAAACAATCCTATAAGCAGATAAATGAACGAATCTATATGCAACCTATAAACCAATCTAAAATTAATCCAATATATCAACAGACAGATAAATCTAATAAAAATTTAAATATTCATATATGCAAATTAATGAATGAAATAACGAATCAAAGAAGTATAAACAAGTATTCACAAGCATGTACACTGGTAAAAAGTTGACTCGGTTCGTTCCTAAAGCTCGTCGCGTCCCCGGCAACGGCGCCAAAAACTTGACGTGTGCGTAACTATACATATTTTACAATGGATTTTAACACACGTTTTTGCTTTAATATTTATAAAAATGGTTTCGACCTTCATATTAAAACACACACACTAGGGCAAGTGTACCCTGTCATATATGTAGTAAGTACAGACAAGAACCAAGTATCGATCCATGGACGCGCGCGGAGCAATTGTACTAAAACTCTGTCCCCGATTTACCAGTAGGAAAAGATAAGTTTTGAGTTTTGTTTAAAACTAAATTAATTCTAAAACATGTAAATAACTTAACTACGACTCCAAATAGAAAATATAACTATATAAACTATATTTTTGCCAATCCTAGCATGTTATCTAAATATAATAAGTAATATAGGCGCGTGATCAACATTCCCATTTTCCGACAGTTAGTGTCCCTTTCGGGCATCCTAACATGACAACTATACAGAAAGCTAACACGAATACACACGTTAACCGCTTCAAGTCGTTCATTAGCGAGCAGCTGATATGATCTCACGCAGATCTTCTAAAGATAAGTTAGTCATCCGTTAAGAGTATTCTAACCTCACTAATTTAGGGAAGCGATACCGAATACACAACACAGCCACCTAAACTAGCATAAAGTAGAGCATTTCACAACCTATTCCATTTTACCAACTTTGACCCCCGATCTACTAAGATCGCCATTTTTACCAAAATAACTACCAAAGATCATTAACCGTGTCAAAGACTAGTAACGGCACCATTAGGCTTTTTAAACCCTTTTACGTGCCGGTAAGCATTTTTACCCGTTATTCGACTGACTTTAACCAAACCAATACCCGGTTACAGTTTCATGGCATAAACTATTTAACAAGTTAACTAGTCTACTACCGGACGATTAAACGGACGGTTTTTCAACATGTATCCGCCTAACACATTCGACAATCGCTAAAGTCATTCAAATACAGCTACAAATCCATCAACAATGAAACAAGGTTGCGCTATGATCATCAAGATCTAATACGTGAAAAACGCCAAATTTATACAAAACATGATTACATACTAAACGATTGTTTTACGTACTAAATACTATTGTTCTTGCCCGTAGGCGTACGAATAACTATAATAACATCAAAATAGCATACAAAAATCAGATTTGAATCATAAAAAGCTTCAAGGATCAAACCATAAGAATGCTAAAGAGATGGATCGGATGATGAAGGATGGAACGGATGGACTTCCGAGCTTGTTAAACGGCTTTCCAGCAGCTTGGATCGTCCAAAAATCGCCCAGAAAAGCTTCCCTCAAGACCCAATATTGATCAGTGAGCTGAAATGGGGATTTTATAGCAGAGCAGAGGGTTCGAGCGGCCGCGCGAAGCCTTGGAGCGGCCGCTCGCTTTATCAACAAGTGGCCAATTGCTGCAGACGTGACGTAGGCCTTCTGGAAGGTCCCCAGAAATATCTGGGAGGGGCGCGTGGCCGCGCGAAGCCTTGGAGCGGCCGCTCGAAGGGCCTGATGGCCCGTTTTCGCGCCGAACTCTTCGTTTTTTTCCTTCCTTGTGTTTCCGGGACATCGTTTAAGACCTGAAATCGTAAAGATACCCAAATAAGTACCAATTCCTATGTATGAGGTCAAAAACGTATGAAAAAGGGAGTTAAACGGGGACTTTTATATGTGTAATTTAACGTATATCAACCTTCATATTGAGCCTGCAAGAAAACCTCAGCATCTTCTTTTGTTGGAAAGACGAGCAACACTTTTGAGCCCCCAACATATTTGATCTCGAAGCCGGACAGACCACCCGAAACCAAAACATTAACCAGGTTATTAAGGGTCTCAAGGTCTTTAACCTCACCAATAAGGGATCTAGAGACCCATGAGTTCACAGCGGCAACATTGATCGGTGGCAAATCAATAACCAGATCGTTGTTCATTTTGACTTGATAACCAGTTAGGGCCGCTCTAAAATTCCCACCAAAATCGGCTCTCCGATAAGGAGCCGGCAAGGGCTCCTCGTTCACCTTCCCAGGCATGTCTAGTCTATCAAAAACCGACATGCCCATCGTCTTTGGTTGTAAGGAAACCTTGCTCCCGTCCCTATTAAACATGGCAATACTAATGAAGAGGATAGCGCCGTCAATACACGTGCCATACAGCCTTGAAACCCAATCATCAACGTCTCCCACATTGGTAATCCGAACAAAGCCAAATCTATTTCCACTCTCGTCTCTTTCTTAGGGATGAACACATCATCCAAATTCTTGAAATATTCAAATGCCTTCCATAGTTTATTGACAGTGCACTCCTCCGGTAGATTAGAAACGTAGAATTTCGTTGATCTCTTAAGCCTTTCTACCCTCTTGTTGAATCTGTTTTCCTTCAAACGGTCTTTCTTGCTGATCACCGGTTGCCATCTCGAATTTTTAGCCGTCCTTGGATTCTTCAGACAAAGTTGTTCCTCTTGTTTCCTCTTCCTGAGCTCTAGCAGTTCTTCAGAGGACGGCCGTTGAAGGGCCGGTCCCTTGGTATTCCGCCTCATGGTTGTGAGAGAGAATTTACTATAAAGTTATGATAATTAAGTGTTATTGTGGTAACTTATTCTAATCCTACTAACGTTATACACATGTATAAAAAAAACGAAAATTAAAGATAAAAGAGTGTCGACTTAACCTGTTTGTTTTGACCTATCACCCAACCTAACGACCTGCCCCTTTTTTTACCTTAACTTATCAAGAGTCAGTGTAGGGGTGGGGATGAATTGTTGTTCACCTACCTTAATACCTAAGGTGAGAGATGAACCTATTTCTTTTTTCAAGTTATCACAGATAATGCCACACATTTTCTCCACATATGCAATTAATTGTTGCTTGAAGAGCAAGGCTGGGTATTTGGCTTCAACATGATGTATCACCTCAACTCCAGTTACAGCTGCAGCAAAGTTCATGATAGAATGAAATCCCTGCAAATAATAGCAAATGATGTCATGGACAGAATAAATATAGTTATTGTAAATGTCTACACTAATTGTATAGTACCATCGTCATTCTTCCAAATAGAGAAGTGGGAACTGAATTTTCGGCATTCGAATTTATACTTATTTCGAGTAAGAAGAACAAAGTAGATGCATTTGATAACCAATAAGCCATCATTTTTTCGTTAGTATGATGATTCTGCAAAAAGACAACCTTTACGTAATGCTTCAAACAAATAAATAAGGGTTCATATATTCACACAAGGCATCACCTATTTGGGCACCTCCAATACACCGTGTATTGGTCAACCCGAGGCGTATAGCCTTTTCAATTTTCAAGAAAAGACTTATTATATTATATCATGTCTGGCGGCTGGTCTATAGGTCTTATATAGCTTTATACAGTTGTATATAGGTTTCGTATAGAGCTGTATGAAGCGTATAAAACTTTTTTTCTTTTTTTTTTCTAAATATCACATCTTCATCGTAGAGCCCCCCATATAGGCATCTTATTAGCCAATATGCGTCGTATAAAAATAATTTTGAAAAAACAAATAAAAAAACACTCCTAAATCAATTGTGGTTCTTTCAAATATTACTCAAAATTTATCGTGTAATATAAGTTATATATAGGCCTATTGGTGTGGTGTGGTGTAGTATAGTATAATATTGTTATAAAGTTCTTTTTTTTTCCTTTTTTTTAAATCTACATAAAATTATATAAAACTTTGCTAAATCGATAAATCTAGTATAAGAATGTTAGTAACAGAATTCCTTTATATACATCCAATGGGCTACCCACGACCTATATGACCATCAGCCAAACTAGAACTGACACCAGTAAGTCTATGATTTTGAGACACCTTTTCACGCCACACATTTGGCTAATACGCATCCCATACACTGTGACGAGGTGTTGTAATAGTTTTGTGGGATGTGTGAATATATTTGCCCATAATAAAAAAAAAAAGATAAATCTCACATTGGAGTTTTGAAATTATGAAGAAAACAAACTACCTCTATAGCTGAACCAATCATCTGATTAAGACGATCAAAGATGCTAGTCCTTTCAGATTCAAGAGATTTCCAATGAATAAGGCATTTGTATATCGTAAAGGCTGCAACCGGTTTGCCTTCACTAAATCCAATATCTTTCATAACACATTGAATAAGAGCATCAACATCTATATTGCACTGCCACAAATATTGTCGAAATCGTTAAATATTAGATATAAGATAGCTCAAAATTCATGGGAAAGCTTACTAAGGGCTATGGGTGTCTCGGCCCTATCTTTTTCCCTCATAAGGGTAAATTTAAGCATTTTTCATCCAAAAATTGTATACGTATTGAGCCCAGGCCCTCCCGTTTTAAGGGTCTTTGTGACATTCGGATGCCTCGAAAAAAAAAATTCAAGCCCCGCACTATCTAAATTAGTTGGAGGTTACTTTTTGGGCCGAGTTATTTATAAATTTGAGTTGACTCCGTTTAATTTGATCTCCTAAATTACTCGGTTGTTAGAAGGTGCAAAAGACCTCTACATTCATGGTGAACTGATATGTGAAAAGAATGTCCAGGGACCATTTATGACAATTTGTAATAGTTAGTATAGTACAACGACTAATCGTGCAACTTTGTAATAGATGTTTGTATAGCTGTTAGTTGGTGGGAACAGCTGTTATAATTGTTTGTTATAAAGTAGTTGGGCAGGGGTGGTTAATTCCTAGCTTCTTGGTGTGAATTCTCCTTCTCTTTTGTTTCTTTCTCTAACAAGCCCTATCATTGGTATCAGAGCTCTAACGATCTGAACTCCGGTGACCTAACCATCACAATCCGTCGTTCCACCACCATAAACCACCATATAATTCCGATCAAATTTTTTGTCTTTTCTCTTTTCTTCGAATCTTTTCAGTAACTCTTCATTTCTGTTCGTGGATTGACCATTGCTAATCAGTCTATTCCTGAGTTTGGTCAATTCGTGATCAAATTCATCCTGATACTACAATTGTTTCGATTTTTTTCAATTCACCATTAATCCTGCATCCATGGCTAATACTAGACAACAAGAAATGGATAAAATGGAGAAAACCCTAAAGGAACATGCTCAATCAATCAAGAACTCTCAGATCCTGCAAGAAGATAACCGTAATGCAATAGCCCAATTAAGTTTGACTCTTCAGACTATGTTTGACAATTTGAAGCAACAATTGAATGACATGCAGACCCAAAATCAAAACCGTACTAATGGTAATAATAATACTCACTTACATAATAACAACAATTTGAACAATCATAATGATAATAATAATCACCTACAAAATCATAATCACCAAGATCAAAGAATTGCCCGTTTGGGAAAGTTAGATTTTCCAAAATTTAATGGTGATGATGTTGATGGTTGGATTTATAAATGTAACCATTTTTTCTTGATTGATAGAACACATGATCATTTGAAGGTCCATTATGCAGTGGTAAATTTGGAAGGTGTTGCACTGAAATGGCACCAAGGATATATGTCTAGTGCCAATAGGCCTATAGAACAGATTTCTTGGACTGAGTATGTGGGGTCTATAACAGCAAGATTCTTAGAGAATCTTTGGGAAGATGCCATGGAAGAACTCAAGAATTTACAACATACAGGTTTTCTCGACTGTAATGCATTTGATGCATTGTTGACAAAGGTGGTATTGCCTGAAGAGCATGCTGCAAGTTTGTTCATAGGGGGGTTGAAACCAGAAATAAGATGTTTGGTAAAGGTGTTTAAGCCACGAACCTTAAGAGATGCCATTGCCATGGCTAAACAACAAGACAAGGTCCACACAACGTTGTTTGGTAGTAAAGATTCCAAGAAAACCCAATGGAACAGTGGTTCCAGTTATAACTCTGCAGGGAAGACCAATTATGGGTCAAAACCATTCACGGTGAGTTCTGCTTCTCTTCCCTTATTGCCAACCCCTAAAAACACTACTAGTAACCAAAATGGGAAGACAGTTAGAAGGTTATCCAATAAGGAAGTTGATGAGAAGAGGGCAAGAGGAGAGTGCTTCTTTTGTCCAGAAAAGTACACCTCTACCCATAAATGAAAGAATAGGCAATTATTCATAATTGAAATAATTGATGAGGAAGATGATACAGGGGAAGAGGAGGTGGCTGAGTCTGTTAAATTGGCAGAATTGTTGGGACAACAACAGATCTCTATACATGCTATGAATGGGATACCTTCCTACTCCACTATGAAGATTATTGGGTCCATTGGCAGCAGAAGGTTAGTCATATTAACTGATTCTGGTTCCACTCATAATTTCATAAGTGAAAGGATGGCTGATAAGTTGCAATGTGATTCACAAAAGGTCCCAGCTGTCAATATGTATGTTGCCAATGGTAACCAGATTAGTTGTGTTTGAATGATTAAAGGGTTTAAGTGGATGATGCAAGGCAGGTGGTTTGAAGCTGATGTGTTGGTAATTCATTTGGAAAACTATGATATGGACTTGGGAATACAATGGTTGGCACCATTGGAGACATTGTATGGAACTTTAAAAAGTTCACCATGGAATTTGAGGTTGATGTGGTTAAACAAGTGTTTAAGGGGGTCAGCAATAATGGGGTAACTCTGTGTTCATTGGAGAAAATGGGTCAATTAATAAATTATCCCAACCAGTTGGTACAAACTCAAATGTTTAGTCTGCAATTATTGAGTTTAGAAAGGGCAGAATGGTCAATCTGCAAATGTTTCCAAAGAAGTGGTAGATTCCAGGATCTTGAATTTGATTGATCAATATTACAAGGTGTTTGAGGAACCAAAAGGGTTACCACCTTCAAGGAATTGTGACCATAAGATAATCTTAAAAGATGAAAATATGGCTATCAATCTGAGACCCTATAGATATCAATCCTTGCAGAAAGATGTCATAGAAAAAATGACAGAAGAGTTATTATCTACAGGGGTAATCAGGAATAGTACAAGTTGTTTTGCTGCTCCCATGGTGCTGGTTAAGAAGAAAGATGGATTATGGAGGATGTGTGTAGACTATAGAAAGCTTAATGATGTTACAATCAAGAATAGCTTCCATATTCCTCTTATTGATGAGCTGCTAGAAGAGTTAAAAGGGGCTACTATCTTTTTTAAATTGGATCTCAGATTACGGTATCACCAGGTTAGAATGTTTGATTCTGACATTCAGAAAATAGCCTTTAGAACCTATAAAGGGTTGTTTGAGTTCTTGTTTATGCCATTTGGCTTAACCAATGCACCAGCAACCTTCTAGACTCTAATGAATCAGACCTTCAAAGAATTTTTGAGGAAGTTTGTTCTAGTTTTCTTTGATGATATACTCATATACAGCCACAATATAGACCAACATGTAGAGCACTTAAGGGCAGTTTTGGAAATTTTACAAAAACAACAACTTTTTGCAAAGAAATCCATGTGCTCCTTTGCTGGTCAATAAATCGAGTATTTGGGGCATGTTATTAATAAGGAAGGGGTGGGAACTGACCCACAAAAGATTGAATCAGTGGTCAATTGGCCTGTGCCCACTACTGTCAAACAGTTGAGGGGGATTTCTTGGCCTGGCTGGTTATTATAGGAAGTTCATCAGGTCTTTTGGTATCATTGCCAAACCTTTGACTGAACTACTTAAAAAAGAGGGCTTTAAATGGAATAAGAATGCACAACAGGCTTTTATTTAGCTAAAACATGCCTTAACTGAAGCACCAGTGTTGGTCTTACTTGATCTCAACAAGCCTTTCATAGTTGAGACAGATGCATCCTCTAAAGGAATTGGTGCAGTCTTGTTACAAGAAGACCATCCTTTAGCCTTCTTAAGTAAGGCTCTGTCACCTAGACAAGTGGCAATGTCAGTCTATGAAAAGGAGCTGTTAGCCATTATTATGGCTATCAAACAATGGCATTACTATCTGGTCTCCAAACCCTTTATAATAAGAACAGACCAAAAAAGTCTGAAACACTTGTTGACTCAGAAAATTACTACCCCACTACAACATTCTTGGTTATCCAAGTTAATGGGTTTTTGACTATGAGATCCATTATAAGAAGGGGGTTGAGAATGTTACAGCTGATGCACTGTCAAGACTAGAGAGTTCCACTATGTTTGCCCTGGCCTTGTCAACATTTCATCCTTTATTATTGGACAGAATCAAGAATAGTTGGGATCAAGATGTGGTTTTACAAAGGGTGATACAGAAACTGAAGGTTGGTGAGAGGGTTCATAATTATAGCTTTGAGAATGAGTTATTGAAAAGGAAGCAAAAGTTGGTAGTGGGCAGTGACTCCTCATTAAGGCAAGAACTGATTTTGTTGTGTCATGCAACTTCCTTAGGGGGTCACTCTGGGATGCATGCTACTCATCAAATGCTAAAAGCTTTGTTCTATTGGAAGGGTCAAGTGAAACAGATCAAGCAGCTAATAAAAACTTTTGATACTTGTTTAAAAGAAAAACATGAAACTCTAGCCTCTCCTGGGTTAATCCAACCCTTACCTATTCCTACAGAGGTCTGGGCTGACATCAGCATGGACTTTATCACAGGTCTACGAAAATCTCAGGGAAAGGATGTCATCTTTGTGGTGATTGATAGACTCACAAAGTATGCTCATTTCATGACTTTGAGTCACCCTTTCACTGCCACTAATGTGGCCCAGGTTTTCTTAGACAATGTTTACAAATTGCATGGTTGGCCTTCCACAATTGTCTCTGATTGAGATCCAGTGTTTCTGAGCAATTTCTGGAAGGAATTCACAAGACAGCAGGGTGTAACCTTAACCTTATCAACTGCCTACCATCCTTAAACTGATGGTTAGACATAAGTGGTTAATAGGTGCTTAGAAACTTATCTTAGGTGCGTGGTTATGGAAAGGCCCACTTCATGGGTTAAGTAGCTATCATTAGCTGAATTCTGGTACAATACCAGCTTTCACACAACCATTCAAACCACTCCTTTCCAAGCCCTTTATGGCTATGCAACTCCTATGCTTGTGCCCTATGTGCATAGAGAATCCATGGTGGAAACAGTGGATGATTATATGATTCACAGAGAAGAAACAATTAAGATGCTAAGAGATTCATTGTTAAAAGCTCAAAATAGAATGGTGCAGTTTGCTAACAAACACAGAACTGAAAGAGAGTTGGAGGTGGGAAATTAGGTTTACCTTAAGCTACAGAAGTATGTACAGAGCTCAATCAGAAAGACTGCTTATAACAAGTTGGGCCCAAAGTATTTTGGACCATTTTTAATTGTGGAAAGGATTGGCAAAGTGACTTATAGGCTTGACCTTCCTCCTGATGCCAACATTCACCACACTTTCCATGTGTTCTCTCCTTAAATTGGCTTCTGGACCTCCATCAAAAGTTATTCCTATTCCTACTGCCCCAAGATTTTCACAGGAGCCTTATAAAATTCTGGATGCAAGAGTTGTCAAGAGAGGAAACAGGGCTGCAGGCCAAATTCTAGTTCAGTGAAAAAATATGAATGCTAATGATGCTACTTGGGAGTTTCATGATTAGTTCCAACTCAGATTCCCAGATTTCTCATTGAATGATCTTTGAGGACAAAGATCAACCTCAACAGGGGAATATTGATATGTGAAAAGAATGTTCAAGGACCATTTATGACAATTTGTAATAGTTAGTATAGTACAGGGACTGATTGTGCAACTTTGTAATAGATGTTTGTATAGCTTAGCTATTAGTTGACGGTTACATGGCATGATGTTAGTGTGCAACATGTTCGCTAGCATGGACTACGATTTCAGCCGCAGTAATATTGATTTTTTTGAACGGCCAATTAAACAACGCCGGGTACTTCGTACACGGCCCTCCAGTGGCAAAGACAGGGGCACAGCCCGGCCCAACCCGGACGCACGAAGCCCCTAGCCCACCCGACAGCCCGCTTCCAAGGAAAACCCGACTCACATACCCGCCAAAGGCACGACAGTAGTGAACCGGTAAAACCTGTGGAGATCAGGACTCGAACTCATGACCATAGGCCATGAGTCATCCATCATTTCTCATTATGTCCTTCGTGGGAATCGAACCTGAGACCTCCAAAAGATATCCTTGGTCCATTCATCAACCGAGCTACCCATGAAGGACCGCAGTAATATTGAATTTAATCAAACAATTTTATTTATTAATTTATTTGTTTAGATCTGAGATTAATTTAATTAAAATCCGAGTGGTATTAAAAAAAAGTATACCTTTTATGAATACACAAGACCACAAATATATTTTACTTTGACTGCGATTGGCTTTCAAGCTCAAAAATATGGTGTGTTAATTAAAAAAAATATATATTGGGAGAGGGGGGAGGAAGAATATTATTATTATTATTTGTTTGTGTGTTAATTTTTTTTTTTTTTTAAATAAAAGGGACAATCATTGTTTTTTTTTAAATGGAAAATATTTATACCACTTTATTTTCACCTAACCTTGCAATTACAATGATTTGAACCCACAATTTCACATTTGTAAAAAAGAACACCATACAACTAAACCAAGAGCTCATGAGTGAGACAATCATTATTGTCCACCTCATTTTCCAACCCCCGTTTTCCCGCCTTTTTCATCCCACCCTAAAAATGGTTTAGGGGTTAGACTCGTTAGGTGAAGAAAAAAAAAGCATGGTTCAAGTTAATAAAATGGTTTTTAATAAGAAAAGGAAGTAAAAAAATATATTTTACAAAGTTATTCAATATAGGGATTAGAAATTGTAAACTTGATGATAATTTAGGGTTTAAAAAGCTAGAGCATTTACAGTAGCTTTTTCATCTCCTATTTTCTCATAATCAATCACAACCATATATTACATTAAAAATTATTACAGTTTCTTTCTCATATACTCATAACCACTTTCAACAAATATTAAAAAATAAATATAGTTTTTTGTTTTCCCCAAAAGATTCCCAAATAACCCTCAATATACCGATAAACAATAGATTCTCCATTTTTCTTCACTCACAATCACTTCTAACCCTATAAAAGATTATATGGTTTTATGTCACATAATTATAGGGGACTAAATGACAGTGCTTTTAGAGCATTCATAACTCATCCCCCATTTCAACCCTGAATCTTAAAACTTAAGAAAATCATACAAAAACCTCACTCCATCCCATCCCCCATCATACCCCATTCTTAAATTTTAGGAAAATTTTTTGAGAACCTCCATGTTTAGAGGCTTTTAGAACATTCACAGCCCATCCCCAACCATATAATTTAAGGAAAAATCATAGTTTTCTAAGTTTCCTTCTCACTTTTGCAAAGACTCACATCTCATTCCCCCTTCATATCCCCTATAAGCTTTTTTTATTATTATTTTCTTTTTTTACAACAACATCAAACCACTCCACATTCAATTTGTATTATTTTATTATTATTAAATGAGATGGAGGAAGTGTGGAAGACCCCATATATTGAGGCTCAACATAGGTTTTTTGCAAATTTTAGAAATGGGGTATGGGGATAGAGGTTAGGATAGAGTGAGTTTTTGTGTGTTTTTCTTAAATTTTAAGAATGGGGATAGGTTGTGAATGCTCTTAGACTATCCACACTCACAACCCAACCCAACCTAACTTTTTATTAAAAAACTAATTTATTTCTTTTCCACCTGAACAAACCAACACAATTTAATTTTTCAATCTCATTCACAACCCAACCTAAATCATTATTATTTTATTAACTAAATATGCTAAAAAGTTGAGAATACTTTACATACAAAACAATGAAAATAATTTAAAAGAGAAAAATATATATTATAATATGCTTCAACCGATTGTAACCTTTGGTTGCGTGGGCGATCCGGTCATAGCAGTAGATTACTTTTTACAATTATTTATTTCAAACTAGTTTTGTTTTTTCTTGATATTTGGCAACCGATTGAGAATCCAGGTTACCATAGTGTGTAGCCTTATACCTCGCATAATCTACTCACAGTACTGTGTGAGCTAACATGGATGTGTTTGGTGGAACTTGTATGAAATAGTTTGTACCCTAAGGGAATTACCTAAAATACTACATGAATGTGTTCCAAAAAGCATATCAGTGAGACTTCCTTAAACCACCTATTTCCATAAGAACTCCATGACCGATCAATATTTTGCATCTAGTTATTGTTGGAATAAATATACGTGACGTTTGTATATTTATCGATAGTCATTATAATCATTTATATAATGATGATCAATTATTAATATTATCCTAAGCCCAATAACATATATGTCTTTGATGGGCGGACTATCATTAGATGGGCCTTATTAGGGTGTCCCTTGGGTATGTATAAATAGAGAGGTTATTATGAGATTAGGGTTGACACATTCATAACACCATTAGCCATCCCCTATCTCTCTTTCTCAATGTGTTCATAACTCAAGAACACACAAACCATCAGAACTGCATACCTTAAAGGGAACCCGATCAAGATGATGGTGTCTTCCATTACTGAGGTTCCTGAACGGTTAAGCATATCAGGTACACATGATTAATTCTTATGTTCATACTTTATGTTCTTATAAAATATAATCAACATTTGGTATCAGAGCAATGTTGATTATATCAATTCGTTCAGAATGCACGATATTATTCTTTGGTAAAATATCAGTTGTGCATCATTCACAAATCAACAATTAGAATATGATACAAATTAATTTTACTATTTTTTTTTGTCATGATCCGCTACGACAATTAAATAAAAATTAATTAATTTGAATCATAAATTTACTATTTTAATGATGAAATATTGTTTTGATTAAATTAATAATTTCCGTAACTGTTGATTTGAGGATTTCAAGATATATGGGAATGCACATAACATTGATATCATGTTTTTGTCAAAAGGAATGTGCGTATCTTTTTTTTAATTCTCATGTTCTAACTCAAATTATTATTTTATGCTTTAGAATTTGGGTTAAATTAATTTGTTTTTCGGTTGATGTTGAAGAATATCATAAGAAAACCGAAAATTATTATGATTTTGGTTTAATATTGGATTGAAATTCTGTTTCCGATAATTCAAGGCATAACTTTATCTCCAAGGAAATTTCGAAATTAATTATGATTAGGTCAAAGATTTCGAAATCTTATGATATCTTTGAAGATAGCCATTCTTTAAAATTGGAAATAGATATTATGTAAATCCTTACAATTTCGAACCATATTAATTTAGTATTAGTTCTTGAATAATAAGTTTTCGGTTTTAAGGTTAACGAATTTAGTTCTCGGATTATTAGTTAAGTTTCGTACAATGGTCCACGGTGTATAAGTTCTCGGTTTAAAGCTTTCGACCAGGTTCATGGACAGGAGTTCTCGGTCAAGGTCTTCATCTTCGAAAACCATAATGTTTTTCGAGAACCCATAATGTTTCCAAGAACCCATCTTATTTATCGAGAACTATTATGTATTCGAGAACCAATATTTTCGAGAACTATTAAAGAATCCGAGAACTGTTCAAGTTATCCGAAAACACAAGCTATTCGAGTACTCATAATATTCGAGAACTCATCAGTAAATCGAGAACTAATTCTGATATTCTGAGAACTCATCATGACATTCGAGAACTCATTATGATATCTGAGAACTCATTAAGTTTTCGAGTACTCATGATTTATTCGAGATCTCATAAGTCTTCCGGGAACTCATCACTTTCGAGAACTCATTAAGTCTTCGAGAACTCATAATTTAGAGAATCCCTTATGATTTGAGATCTCATAAGTTTTCCGGGAACTCATTATTTTTCCGAGAACCCCTTATGCTATTCGAGAGCTCATATAATTTTTTTTTGAGAACTCAATTCTTTGAGAACCCATTATTTTGAGAACTCATAAGCTAATTCGAGAACCCTTCTTTTCCGGGAACTCATAAGATTACCGAGAACCCATTATTTTCGGGATCTCTAATAAAATTTACAGTTTTGATAAAAACCTAATGTATCAAGTTTATTCAAAACATTATAAAACCTTGCTTAACTTGCAATAACATTTTGAGGTGTCATTTCTGCCCAAAGGTGATGTGTCACATTAGTTCGTTATAAAGATCTCGTTAAGCATTGTAGCTTAGTTCACATAATGTCCATAAGGTTTCACTTCTGCCCAAAGGTGATGTGTAACAGATTATGTTGGTGAACTGAGCGTATTACATTAGAACTTTGAGTGTCTCACTTCTGCCCAAAGGTGATGTGTTACATTCACTGTTAGCAACTTAATACTTAAATAAATAGCGTATAGCCAAAGCTAGAGCATGTTATTTAAGTAGCTTATGTTGGTGTTATGATATTATCACGTCTTCATTACAAAATTGATCCTCACAATTAATGATCCTTCATTAATATAATGATCATAATTTGAGTCTGCCTTACATCAATACCCATAACTCGAAACTAATCTCACATTCTTCTATAAATTACTATCTCAACTAAGTGATCCACTCTAATTTTCAAAACTACGAAGAGTTATCTTAAACTTTGTTCTTATTAAGTCTTAAATTACCTCTTAAGACATAACATTCCTACGCTCTATCTGATAAAGTATTACAGAATATTATTGAGCATAAGAAAGTGGGATACACAAAATGTCTCTTATGGTAATCAAGAACACTTTTACTGATTCCTATCAGGTGAGCTAATAAAGATTCTGAAATTCCTAAGACTACTGTATTATCTATGGAAATGAAAGAATATAACGAATTCCTAAGAAGCATGAAATAAATAAATCTAACTCTATGGATGAATGGCTTCTGTGAATACATTTTTAACATTGAATAACATGGCCCATAAAGCTAGGGGTTACACATGGAAATCAATAAATTTCTAGTGCATAATAACTTTTCCATAAGTACGATTATATGCATAATGAATCAACAATAACACTCAGAAATATCAAAGTAAAATGAGTGTGTTGATAGCAAATTACGTACAGGAAAAGGAACGCATTAAACTAGAAAAGTTGATGTTGTTCACTTTACTACCATTAAACCTAAAAAAAAGGAAGAATAATTACCATAGAGAGGATAATTATAAGGTCTGGAAACAAGATACAAGTACTACTTTCAACTATAAGTTTCTCCAAAGGAAAAGTCTTACTAAGCAAAACTGTGCCATTAAGCATAGGCATAAGCAAAAAGATTACCCATAAGAAAGGAGAATGGCTGGCTAAGATATGTAGTGCCTAATTAAGGATATTTAACTCCACAAATGCTAATGAATTCCAGTTAACACATGATGGTTGAATCTAGTTTTATACGTTTCCTTACCATAATTCAACAAATACTTAAGATGAGAGTTGGTGGCTAAATTAAGGGTCTATTAACCATTAATAACTGATCTTAGTGTCGAAGCTTTATGATACCTTACGATATTCTTGAGATTACTCAGAATTTAGTATCAATACTAAAAAAGCTATATTATTTTTTTGACAGTTACAAGTTTTAATGACCAAACCAAAGCCACTATTAAGTTAAACTCTCATATTGTTTGTTGTCATTATCTGAATAGAAACCTTATGAAATAAAACTAGATGATACAATAACGTTTTCACAACTTTGTTATCATGAAAATGAGAATTTAACAAAGAAAAATGAGACCCATGCAATTCATCCACTAAGACCAAAATTTCATGAGAAACCATGACCAGGTCACTAAAGGATGCTTAGCTATCAAATCTCATTCTCAGTGACTTTAAAGCATGTGTTAAACGCCTTAAACAATAAATGGCGAAAGGAATAAATGGGTTTCCCTTATAAGTCCTAACTAATTGACATTAGTGGAGCTTAGATAAATATCTAATTGTATCTATTCCGTTTCCTACAGACCAAAAGTATTAAAGAAATCAATTCATATATACTTAATAAGATTCCCTCTAAGTATGTCCTTAAAATTTCTTATGAAATCTGGACGATAAGGGAAATCAAATATAAAATATATGGAATATTCTCGTTCATACGCATCGTTAAAACTTATTATGTGGAGATACTAAGAGACCTAAAAGATTAGTGGGAGCATTAGATGTCCTACTTATGACTTGCAAAAGTTATAGAGGTGGGGGAACGAAAATTTGATCTATCCTCAAATTACACCTCTTGCACTGAACAACGCTCTATCACAACTTGTCTCCTTAGCATTTAACGTACTCCTAACAAAGTTTTGTGGATGTCTGAATATGGGCGAACTTAAATTTCTTACTAAAGTAATCCTCATCAAGAGAAACGACAATAAACATCATTATGTTGTTTTCTCTATTAAAATCTATGGATCTTTCAAATGTTAGACCTTAAGCATGCTGAATTCATTAAGATTTCTAAGGTAAGTGGGAGCAGTAAAAGTCCTTATTATGACTTTTCGGAAGTACAAGATGCGGGGGAGAGACTCATTAAAATTCGAGACTCATTAAGCTTATCTCCGAATTTAACTTCGATTATTCCTCTTGTACACCTTACTACACCAACTCTTACACACTTAGAAACTAATGTTGCTCCTTATATACCTGAAAATAAAACACCTAACTAAAGTTAAGTTTGTATCATAATAAACCCAATGTACAACTCAGGAGGTCATCTGGGTCTAAAAGCCCATTAAATTTGATGATTATGTAACCTGCCTGACTAACACAAAATGGATGTGTGGAAAGTTTACCGATCCTACCTCTTCTAATTAAATCATTAGTATCAATCAATCTTCTAAATGGAATAAAGCTATTATTAGCAAAATTTAATTCCATAAATTAGAATAACGTTTAGGATTTGGTTGAATAACCTAAAGGTATTCATAATTGAACCAGATCCGAATGGGAACGTTGTAAGATAAGATTGATTGTAAAAGATTATACTCAAGGAGGGATTAGATTATCAAAGAAACTTCTTATTTGTATTACAAAAGATTTCTTTGAGGATCATTACCGTCCTAGTAGCTCATAATGACTAAGAGCCACATTAGATGGACATTAAGATAACTTTCCATAACGATGACCTACATGTTCATTAAGCAACCTGAAAGTTCTAAACTGAAGGTTAAGAACACTTAGTCTGTAAGTAAATAAGATCCATATATGGGTTGATGCAAGCATAAAATGTGTTGGAATCATAATGAAATTCTCTTCATTAAGAACTAAGTGGATTAAAGAACCTACCTCAAGATGAGTGGGAGCAACTAATGAAAACTTGTCCTTACATAGATGACGTTTCTCTTGACAAGTATAAGTTACCTAAGTCAAAGCATTATTCATGCATACTTTTGACATGATGAATATCGAGGATTCCTCTTACGTGATAGGAATCAAAATATACTGAGATAGACCCAACGGGATATTAGTTTCATCCCATAAGTTTTACTCTAAGCGGGTCCTTAAGCATGTAACATACAACATTGCTCTCTTTTAGAGAATAATAGGATAATTTGAGATTATCAACTTATACTTCATTAATTAGTAGACTGATGTAAATTTAAGTCTATGCTTGTTTATGATATTGTTCGTATTGCTTGATACTAGACTTGTCTAGATTGATGAAAAACATCTAATGGAACATTACAATATATTTAAGAAACAAGAGACTATAATCTAAAGAAGAAGTGAAAAGCTAAAGTGATTGACTACTCTTACTCTATATATTCAAAGGAAATCAAGTGTCAATTTCGGGGTATATTATAACGTCAGCAGACATAACTATCTTATGGAGGAGTCATAAAGAACTATTAACAACAACCTAAGTTATCATGACATAATGTGTTGCTGATCATAACATAATGGTCATTAAATGTTGTTGGTAAATTTATCAGTTGACTCATAACTTATTAACTCCATATAAATACTAAGTTGAAGACTTACTGTGATAAAGTCAGCTGACCTAATTTCTCGAACAGTAACAGTTTGAGAGGAGCTGCACTAGAGTTCGATACGAAATTATTGTTCGCTTATGATTAAGAACAAATAGAGGAAATCAAAATTTTGTATCGAATGCATTCATGATATGCTTATGGATCCAATAACTAAAGGTCTATCACCCATAGGTCTCACTAAGGGCCAACTAAGAGAAAAGGGTATTACTAATGACCATGTACAACTGCATATCGTACTATGAATGACTTATGACTAATGATTAATGATTAATTTTCCTCATTATGATTTGTTTGTCTATTAGTATGCTAAGCTAGCATAATGGCATAAAGACAACAATATAACAAATCAACAACTAAGGGCATAACGTTAATTGATCCTAATGTTAAGTTTTAAATTTGGGTATAGTATGATTAATGGGGGTCCTAAGTCGAATAAAGACTTAACGACTGTATTTCTCTGCTACATTTTGGGTTTAGAACTAAAATGAGTATTAATCTCTGCAGACTTACGTAATACTCATAATAAATGATTACTCGGCTAAGTGGGAGAATGTTGGAATAAATATACGTGACGTTTGTATATTTATCGATAGCCATTATAATCATTTATATAATGATGATCAATTATTAATATTATCCTAAGCCCAATAACAGATATGTCTTTGATGGGCGGACTATCATTAGATGGGCCTTATTAGGGTGTCCCTTGGGTATGTATAAATAGAGAGGTTATTATGAGATTAGGGTTGACACATTCATAACACCATTAGCCATCCCCTATCTCTCTCTCTCTCAATGTGTTCATAACTCAAGAACACACAAACCATCAGAACTGCATACCCTAAAGGGAACCCGATCAAGATGATGGTGTCTTCCATTATTGAGGTTCCTGAACGGTTAAGCATATCAGGTACACATGATTAATTCTTATGTTCATACTTTATGTTCTTATAAAATATAATCAACATTTGGTATCAGAGCAATGTTGATTATATCAATTCGTTCAGAATGCACGATATTATTCTTTGGTAAAATATCAGTTGTGCATCATTCACAAATCAACAATTAGAATATGATACAAATTAATTTTACTATTTTTTTGTCATGATCCGCTGCGACAATTAAATAAAAATTAATTAATTTGAATCATAAATTTACTATTTCTGAGACGGTGCATCCAGGATAGCTTAGTGTCATTAAGATATCTATCAAGGCTTCCATGCTTTGCATGTTCATAAACAAGGATTCTTTCTTCCCCCTCTTTACAAAAACCAACAAGAGATATGATGTTTTCATGCTTGTAGCATGCGAGCATTTGAAGTTCCATCAAGAACTCACGGTCTCCTTGTCCTTGTTTACGATCTAACCTCTTCACGGCGACAATATTTGGCTGTCCGGATATAGTGAGTTCTCCTACATAGACCTTTCCAAATCCACCTCTTGCAATGAAATTATTATCACTAAAGTTGTTTGTTGCCAACTTTATCTCTTCAAAAGAAATTTTCAAGTGTTGTATTTTTTCCATCGTAACAATACTCTACCTCTTAAAATGAAAATCCAACTAGGAGTGAACTCATAGGGCCTGTGTCAAACTCGATAACCAAATAATTAATTAGATTTCAATATAATAGTTAATTAAGTTTAAAATTCTAACACATGTATATACCAGTTCAATGTTATTATTTTCAATGGTACCATGAATGGCTTTGGTTAAGTTGTAGTCCCTCCCAAATAGTGAGAGTCATAATCCCATTTTGGCCAAAATGGAGTATTTAGAAATAGTTTAATTTGCAATAAAAAAAACTATCTACCATGTTATTTTGTATATTCAACATTCAAATAAAAGAGACCCATATGGATGATCCAGGAGGAGAAATATTAGTTCCATTTTTTTTTCCGCTAACGCTTAAGTTTTCATTAAAACAAAATACGAAATTTACATCACAATAGAAGGTAGACGGGCAACAAACTACGCTGCCACCCCTTTTTGAATTGTGAAACCTAGTCTACCAAAGACAAATCCTTGCCCCCTGGAAATGAACTATTGCTTAAGTTTCCATTTTTAGTAAAAAATAAAAATAAAACTGTATTTGTCTAGCATAACTTATTAACAGTAAGGATCATCTAATTAGGCTTTGCGTATAGAATTGAGGAGCTGGATGTGTGGTGAATGAAGATTAAGCTTATCAGTTGGTTTGCTAATAACTTGATGTGCTCCAACAACCATAGAATGATCTACCAATGGTGATTATAGTAGGGCAATTAGGATCTATAATCAGCATTTTACGTTGTTGAGAGGGGGGCTAGGTGATTGGTCGATGGACATTGTACCCTTTTGATGTAACCATATTATGGATCGATGGGCTGTGGAAACGATAGCAGTGAAGGTTATAAGAGATAAGGGATCAATTGAAGTACAAGTTTATAAACTCATATGATGGACATATCTTTGCGCTAAAGAGGGCAAACAAAAATGATGAGTCATAAAATAACATGATAAGATATGACCTTTTTATTATTTTCAAGATATAGACATCGATAGTACAATGATAACATGAATAACCAAGGCACAAGGAAATGTTATTGAAGCTAGTTTATGTTTACTATTTAGGAAACATATATGGGTAGCAACGACAAACGGGGACTTTAAGTTATTAAGAAAATAGTTTACCGAATACTGTTTGCAGTTTAGTTATCAAAGAATAATATGTTCCACGAACACACTAAACACATGAAAGTGAAGCTTCATTTTATCAAGGATACTGTAAGTACAGGGGAAGTCAAAGTTGTGAAAGTTGACACTGAACTCAACCCTGCTAATATGTTAACCAGGGTTTTATCAGGTCCGAAATTTGAATTCTGTATTGGATCTTTGGGGTTGGATGATATTGATGCAGGAAAAATGTTGACTGTCTCCAAGGTGTTGAATTGTTGAGATTAAGGACTATGTCACAATTCAAATAAAGTCAAACCACACAAGTAACAGTTAGCAAAGTATTAAGTCATTTTTTAGTAAGGTTCGAAACTTGAGGGGCCATATTGTTAATTTTAACATAAGTCTGTTATGAGTCCGTTAACTACATGTTAGGGCTATATAACCAAATAGTAGTCATAGTTTGGGGCAATCCTTTATAATCAGTTTCTTTTCAATTCCTTTTGGATATTCATTCGATGGTTAACAAAGAAGCTAATTGTTGATTGTTGGTATTTGATTTCGTATTCTCTGGTCTTCATAGTAACAATCATGGATTGCATTTTATGATAAAACCTATTGCGAAACCATGACCGCTAGATATGACCAAAACAAAGTACATGAGAGATTCAGGCAACTCATGTGTAGGTTCCTGGTGCAATCCACGACGAATATTTTAGGATAGTGTACTTAGCAAACGTATGAGAAGCTAGTGGAAACACACAAGTATACAAATGAACATAAACAAATATAAACAAGTTATGTTACTATAAAAAGTCAACAAAATTTGACCTAATAATCATAATCATAGTTACAGAACAAAATAATAGTAGTTAAAAAATTAAAAGTAAACTACAAAATAAAGCACTACTTATAAAAATCTATAATTACCAAAACAAACTTAAATGAATGTATATGAATGAAGACATTGTCAAACATAAATAAACGAACATTAATAAAAAAAAAAACTTACATGAACATAATTGAACAAACACAATCCATATTTGTTAATTTATTACGCATATTTTCTTTTTTCATCTTCAATCATTTATTAAAAAAACGAGTTTAAACAAAACTCCCGCTAAACGTATTTCAAATGGTTGCTAAACATTCGATTCTTTTACGGTCATATACACTATATTGGGGCAAGGAAACCAAACCAATTTTGATGTCTAATATCTATATATCATGCTATAATGACAAACTCAACTAACCAATTTAGAAGTCTAATACTTATCATGGAAAGATGATAATCTGAAAACGTATCATCCATATACATAGAATATCTATAAAACTGGCTTTATTAAATGTTTCCTCCTTTTTGTATATGTTATAACATTAAAGAAAGTTTAGTGTAAAAAGTAGTTTAACATACAAAGTGTAAGAAGTATTTTGCGTCTTTGATCAAAATAAATCAATGAATGAGATTGAAAGGGGAAAAGTATACGTTGGGTTTCTAAAAAAGGAGGAGAATGGAAAAATAGGTATAACCCACAATGGTTGAGTTCCACCCCCATTTTTTAACGTCCATAACTTTTTCATACAACATTATTTTTTTTAAAAAACACACCACAAAAACAAGCATTTTATCCTCTTTCATTTGCATACCATATTGCTATACTTTAAAAAAAAAATTGTTGGGTTGATAGTACTTGCGTCTAAATGTAAACAGTTGTATTATTACTCGCGTTTAAACATTCTGAATGTAATAATAGCTTTTTTTTTTTTTTTTTTTTTTTAGTTTGTTTCTAATATCATGGGGATGTTAGACGATGCTAAACTCCGGCAAGCCTGTGAAATTGCAATGGAGGGAAGTAGACAGAAGGTTGTGTTATCGATTTGGGTGGTGAAAAGTCGATAAATTTGAGGGAAACCAGCCAAAATTGGCAAGGGTCAGATGGCTAAGCCCAGAGTTCTTGCAATCACTAGTCAGTTTTCTTTTCTTCATTGGTTTACGTCATGAATTATACTTTTACGTTTATGATGCTTAGTTAACTTGGTAGAATAAAAAATCAGAGTTAATAGCTATTTTCGTCCCTGAGGTTTGGGCCAGTTTGTCACTCCAGTACAAAAGTTTTTTTTTTTTTGCAATTCCTTCCCTGAGGTTTGGATTTTTTTGCCAAATTCGTCCTTCTCACTAACCCAGTTATAAAAGGTCGTTAGTGTCAGGGGTATTTTTGTCTTTTTACCTCAGGGACGAACTTGGCATTTAAAATTCAAGGATTTTTTTGCCATCTCTCTCTCTCTCTCTCTCTCTCTCTCTCTCTCTCCCCCCCCTCCCTCCCCCTCTCCCTCTCTCCCTCTCCCTCTCTCTCTCTCTCTCTCTCAATCTTTATTCAATAATATTCCCATTTCCTTTCTGGGCTTTTCAAATCTTGATCATATTCACACATTTCATTCAGTATTTTATAAAAAAGTTGTCAACTTTGAGGCTAGTTTAAATCTATTTGTTTTTTTTAATAAATAAATAAATGGGAGCACATGTCAGCAAGAAATCTGCTTCTGCAGGTGCTGCATCTAGTTCACAATCAATCTCTTTGAAAGATACTCAACATTTTATTACAGAACTCAATGCATATGAAGCTGCCTGCAGATCAGATACTGATCTGCAATCATTCGATACAACGCTGCACACGCGTGCCAACAATGTGATCAATACATTGGCAGTAGGAGTCGAAGTTCGCGCTTTATCATTCGAGACGCTAAAGGAAGTTACAGAGTGTTTGTTAGAAATGAACCAAGAAGTTGTGAAGGTTATCTTGCATTGCAAGAAAGACATATGGAAGAATGAAGAATTGTTTGAATTGGTTGAGGAGTATTTTGAGAATAGCCTGCAGAGATCTAGAGAGAGAGATAGTGAAAGAGAAAGAGAGAGAGAGAGAGAGAGAGAGAGAGAGAGAGAGAGAGAGAGAGATAGGGGGAGGGGGTGGGGGAGAGGGAATTTGGCAAAAAAAAAAATCCTTGAATTTTAAATGCCAAATTCGTCCCTGAGGTAAAAAGACAAAAATACCCATAACACTAATGACCTTTTTTAACTGGGTTAGTGAAAAGGACGAATTTGGCAACAAAATCCAAACCTCAGGGAAGGAATTGCAAAAAAAAAAACTTTTGTACTGGAGTGGCAAACTGGCCCAAACCTCAGGGACGAAAATGGCTATTAACTCTAAAAAATCATCTTATAAGAGTCGATAAGTAACCCAAAGTTTTTGGTGCAAACTTTAGGTGTTAATTTTCTTACTCCAGAAAGAAGTAAACCTTTTAGTGGTATCCATATTTCATTGAGGATGCTTGATTATGGTGTTCGTTTAGACAACTGATGTTATTGCAGATGCACATGGTGTGTTTGAACTACTTTTGAATGACATATTTGATATGTGGTCAAGGCTGCTTTATATATTCTTTTCTAGCTAGTGATACAATTAAGATTCTAGTTTGATTACTATACATGATTGCTTTTCTTATATTTGTCATTTTATCTTTTAACAAAAACACAGAGGAGATGCTCTCTGTGTGAATCTTTCATTTAAAGGTAAATATGCTCACTGCTTTGTATTGGTAACTTGAGGTGCCATTTTTTTACCCATTTACTTGTAAATGGGTCAATTCTACGATCTCGTTTAGTTTTAGAAAATAGACTCCATATTTGCCTTCATTTCCAGTTGTTGGTGTAATGCAGGTCTTTCCTTCAGTCCAAAAATCTCATATTCTCAAAACTTGATATTACATACTTGCGTTTAAACAATAATAAGTTGCGTCTAAATGTAAAAACTTGATATTACTTGCGTTTTAGCATGTATAACTTGCGTTTGATCAGGTCGTTTTACTAGGTCGTCTTATCAGGTATAACTTGCGTTTCTAAAACGCAAGTATACCCTCCATAAAACGTAAGTAGTATCAACCCAGCAATTTTTTTTTAAAGTATAACAATATGGTATGGAAATGAAAGAGGATAAAAAGCTTGTTTTTATGGTGTAATTTTTTTAAAAAAATAATGTCGTATGAAAAAGTTATGGCCGTTTTAAAAATGGGGATGAAACTTTAATGACGCTAAGAAATTACCATCGTGCCCTAATTATCAAATTTAATCATACGCTCCATATTGTTTCTTATACTTTGTACAATAACTCACTTTTTACGTTAGCCTCTCCCATAACATTATTCCCTTCTTGTGCCCATAAATTCTTGCAAAAGGATTCATCCATAAAAAGAACTTTTCTCTTAAGTTGAGAATTTTTGTTGAAATCGTAGATTACAACTACTACACACAAATATCATCTGTCGCCAAATTTTCCAAAAACCAATTAGTCTGTAACTAATCCCAAATCTATTTCTTAAATATCCGCCAACAATCCATGAGTGCGACCGATCACTTACGAACAACAGTTTTCTGTTGGTTACCGATTGATTAATTATCGGTGAACCATAAAATCATTATTTTTCTTTTTTCTTTTTTTTTTTGAAAAGAGAATTTCATTAAAAAAGGGCAACGCAAGTCCTCAAAATAAGGACCAACGAGCCATAAAACCGATAACAAACATCAAATCCGCGGACATATACACCATTGTTTCCAATCTAAAGTCTTAAACCTAGATCTATTACGAATCCAGAAATAAGTCTTAGCTTTAACAATCTCGACAATCTCGCAAGGTTTACGTTTCTTCTTGTTGAATATCCGCTCGTTAGGCTCATTCCATATCATCCACAAGGTGGCGTACACTATCCCTCTAATAATGTGCCTCGAGTCTTTAGAAACCGCGTTACTTTCCGAAAGATTGAAGGAGGTCTGGGATGTCAAATAAAATACCATGTTGGATGCGGCACCAAGCTTCAATACGGTACCAAACTTCTTGAGCAAATGTGCAACCGGTGAAGATATGGAGAGTAGTCTCTAACACTTCGTCACAGAAATAACAATTAGCATGATCAATTGAAACGCCACGTTTTAATAGCTCCGCAACAGTCGGAAGACGATCACGAGCGGCCCTCCAAACCATGATCTTACATTTAAGGGGAAGCCAACCTGTCCATTTAAAACCCGCAATAGGATCGCCCGTGATATTGCTGGATAACAATTTTTTAACAGAGGAGACTGAGAATAAACCATCTTTATCGAAACTCCACTTCCAAATATCTTCACCTCCACGCCAACCGAACTCATGAATATCGTCTAATAACCCAAACAACTCGCTAACCTCTTCTGGAGTAGAAGGATTAGACCGCCAACCCCACGCCATCGATTTGGAGTTATTTAAGAAGGTAATCCGATTGGCTACCTTAACCCATTTATCTTTCTCAAGCTAAATAAGTTAGGATATCTAATCCGAAGAGGTTCATCACCCAACCAAATATCCCCCCAAAAATTAATATCGGAGCCATCACCTATCTCCCCCGTGAAAAAAAAAATTATTTTCATGCCATTTGGAGCGATACTCTCTCCGACTTTGACTATATGTTTCCAACACCCATTAGAAGATTTGGCACAAGGAACTAACGCCCATGGTCTACTAGAACCGTGGCACCCCATGATAACCTCTTTCCATAAGCTATTTTTGTCTTTTAAAAACCTCCACGTCCACTTCAAAAGCAATGCGTCATTTACGTCTTGAAGCCTTGAAATACCCAAACCCCCTTTGTTTTTCGAAACCGTAATAATATCCCATGCAACCCAAGGAATCTTCTTCTCGTCGCTTGAACCTGCCCAAAGAAACCGTCTCATAATAGCTTCAATAGCATTAATCACCGCTTTGGGTGCCTTATAAAGCGATAAGTAATAGACCGGTAAATTTTCTAGCACTGATTTGATGAGCACTAGACGACCACCGATCGAGAGACATTTAGCTTTCCAATTAACCAAACGATTTCGGACCACTTCCATAACGGGATCCCAACTACTAATGCGAGTCATTTTTGACCCCACTCGAATACCCAAATAAGAGAAAGGAAAATCGCCACGTCTACAACCCAAAAAATCAACCATACTGTCAACTTCTGCATCGATCGTGCCTATCCCGAAAATGTTGGATTTGTGAATATTAATACGCAGCCCTGAACAAAGGTAAAAAATCCGAAGAATCCTGGCGATACTAAGGATGTTATCCCGAGACCATTCTCCTATAATAAGAGCATCGTCTGCGTAAAATAAATGAGAAACCTCCTTCATATCACCCGCCATACGAACACCTTTAAACATGCCAATATTTTTTGCTTTGTCGAGCAAACAAGACAAGGCTTCCATCACAATCAAGAATAAAAATGGGGATAATGGGTCACCTTGTCGAAGACCGTTTTCACACCGAAACTCAAAAGTAGGCGAACCGTTGACAAGAACCGCGGCTCGGGAAGAGTGACAAATACCTTTGATCCACTCGCACCATCTAGACGGAAACCCCATTTGAGAAAGAATAGAGATCAAAAAATTCCAGTTTACATTATCATATGCTTTCTCAAAATCAATTTTAAGCATGAAGGCCTTCCTGTTTTTTTTCTTCAACAAATCTATAATTTCATTCACCATAAGAGGGCCGTCAAGAATAAAACGATCAGCCAAAAAAGCCGATTGAGTGTCCGAAATAATATGACCCAAAACCTTTTTGACACGATTAGCAAGGATTTTTGAAATCACTTTACTAATCATTCCAATCAGGGTAATAGGCCTATAATCTCTAAGCCCCATGGGCGTTTTCACCTTTGGAATTAAAGTAATGAACGAAGACCCACATTCGGTATTAATATTGCCTGTTTCGTAAAACTCACCCAAGATGTTAAAAAAACTTCCTCAAAATAATTCCAGAACCGTTTAACGAAACAGAAATTAAAACCATCGGGACCCGGCGCCTTATTAGAACCACACCCGAAGACGGCATCCTTTATCTCTTGTCTTGAAAAAATCGCGCCCAAATCAGAAACATCTTGATCGTTTAATTTTTTTATATTTCTATAAACACAATATTTTTTTTTCCTAAGATTTTGTTTAAATCACCAACATATTACTAACCAATTTATATTCAGAAGCTACAACAAAGTATTAAAAAGGATACATACCTCAACTCTTTTATGCCTTTTTGATCCAAACTCTTGTATGTCGACTTGGCCTGAACTAGAGCAACCGTTGACTCTTCAATATCAATCAAGGGCGGAACACTTGAAGGTATATCGGATTTATTAATATAGAGATATATACCGCACATGCAAGAGCAGGCGCCTGTATTAAAAAATCGTTTGGTCGTTTTTAATTAATTAATATATAGTTGAATTTACCAAGAGATTTTTTTAATTGGCGTACTCGTTTTATGTACTCGTTTTGTAGAGAGTCATTCAATATTGGCGTACTCGTTTTGTGTCTCTTCTAGAGAGACTAGTCAACTTTTGCATCGAGTTAGAAGTTCATTTTCACCGGTTGAATATATGTTTTAGTCATATATCATGTTCAAGTTTGTGCAAATATAAGTTTCATATGAAGTTAAAATTTGTACCAACAAGAGCATTCAGCAGGTTCTCTGTATATATTTGTGAATAAGTTTTGCAGATTTTAGGAAGTAATAGTGATTATACCCTACAAGAAAGTTGATCATTAGCGGTGACACCAATAGCGGTGACCCATCTAGGTGTCGCCGCTAATACCTTGATCCACACCTAACAAATGAAAATCATTGATTGGTATGTAGATCAAACGGTTGAGAATTCACCGTACTAATATCAATAGCGACGACAATGTTAGCGGCGACCTGTCGCCGCTATTGCCCAAAAATTCATCTACCCGCCAAGGCCGTCTCCACTACTAGAAACTATACACATCTTGACACGCAAATAATGACACACGCTCAATATATGACATTCAAAAGCGTGTGTCATAAAAATAATGTCATAGTTCATAAAATCTAATAAATTTATGACACATATTTTTGTGTGTCATTGTTTTAGTGTCATACAAAAAAACGTGACACCCTCAAAACATGTGTGTCATATTTTAGTGTCTTAACTCACCTACTCATACCCTATGAATATTACCATCCTTAGCCCCTTCTGTTCATTTGAAAAACCTAGCCTACAGACCCGCTTCTCCATTCAACCTGTACACCCACATCTCCGTCAACCCTCAACGCATGCTTGTGGCACCCTTGGCTATATTGATCCAGAATATCATAAAACAGGCATGCTAACCAAGGAATCTGATGTATTTCATTTGGGGTGATGATATTTGAAATATTATGTGGAAGGGTTGCACTTATAGAGAAATATGAAGATGAACGTAAGTTCCTAGCTTCATTAGCCCAACCATCTTGTGAACAAAACATTTTATACGAGATAATCCTTCCTGGTATAAAGGATCAAATAAAGACAGACTCATTGAACGTATACGCTATGGTTGCATATCAATGCTTGAAAGAAAAGCGAATTGAGCGGCCAACGATGGCCTGGATAGTGAAGAAACTCGAAAAGGCATTGGACCTTCAAGTAAGTTACATGTGAACAATTAACAGTACTAAATCATTTATATTCTATTTCGTACTTTTACCTCAAATTAACTATAATCTTGTTTTGAAGGTTAATAGCAAAGTAGAAGGATTTATTCGTCTAGGAACTTGGGGAAAACAAATTGGAGGTCAAGAGAATAGTTGGAATTTTAAACTTGAGCAAGGACATAAGCTGCAACAGATAACTATTGATCATGGTGATGATGTGATATACTCTCTCGTGTTTACCTCTGAATCTAGAGGTGTTATGCACCCATCAAACAAGGCCGGTGGATCGAATGGACATACAATTTCTGAGGTGAGCACATATCTTAATAATAATGCATATTTCTTTATACATATATTGAACATAATCTTCATGTTAACATTTATATTCAGGTCACGCTTGGTTTTGATGAGGAAACAGTTGGTATTAGTGGAAGCATTGGAACTCGAGATGGTGATACAATAATTTCGTCACTATCTTTTAAAACCAATAAGAGGACCCATGGCCCTTTCGGTCAAGCATCCAAATCTGTGTTCTCCATACCATTGGACAAAGCCTCAATAGTTGGATTTTACGGCACATGTAGCAATTATTTTAATAGTATTGGTGTCTATGCCATAGCTCATGATGAAATCATGAGGGTCGGAACATGGGGAAGTACCATTCCAGGAGGTCCGCAAAATATATGGTCTTTTCAACTTGAGAAAAATCATCATTTGAGTAACATAACCATTGATCATGGCGACCTTATATACTCTCTGGTTTTCACCTCACAATATGGAGGGTTGACAAACACTTCTAAAATGGCCGTGGATGGAATGGTGGAGAAAAAGTTTTTGAGGGAAAGCTTTATAGAATCAAACAAATTAACACTACATTTACGATTATATAAGTCTAACGTTTCATATATGATTAGGTAACATTTGATTGGAATGAAGAAATTATCGCTGTTAACGGAACTGTTGCATTGTCAAGGGGAACTTATGGTGGTTACACAATAATTTCATCAATCTCATTCGTGTCGAACCAAAAAACCCATGGGCCATTTGGTAATGTTATAGGGACACCTTTTACAATACCGTGGGACTCATTAACTGGATTTTACAGCCGTTGAGGATATTTTATTGATAATATTGGTGTCTGTTTGAAGGTTGCAAAGTAGTGCATGGGTATTTATTGTATGATAATTGAGATTGTATATTACAATTGCCTTACGGATACAACCAATATATACACAAAGATATAAAGAGACTAATTATTGTATAGAGTGATTTGTGCTAATGAATAAGGAAATGGTTGAACGCACTTATTGAGGCATTATTCTATCCTTGAGATTAGTGGTAATAACTTTCTATTATTTAATTAGAATATGTATTCCTTATACGCCCCCGCAAGATGGAGGATCTGTCGGATACGCCAATCTTGGACCGACTGCGTAGAAATGGTGCATGTGTTAGTGGTTTGGTGAGCATGTCCGCTAATTGATCTTGAGAGCTAATATGAAGCACTCGTAACTATCCTGCCGCAATTTGCTCTCTAACAAAGTGATAGTCAAGTGCTATATGTTTCATCCGTGAATGGTAGACTGGATTGGCACAAAGATAGGTGGCACCAGTATTATCGCAGAACAACGTAGGAGTTCTCGACATATTAAAACCAAGTTCATGCATTAAATTCTTAGTCCATGTATTTTCTGCGGCTGCGTTTGCTAGAGCTTTATATTCGGCTTTAGTGGAGGATCGTGAAACCGACTTTTGACGAGAAGACTTCCATGAAATAATATTCGTGCCGAGGTAGAGCATGTAGGAAGTGGTAGAGCGACTAGCATCGTGTACACCACCGCAATCCGAATCTGAGAAGGCCGAGAGATCGAGCGAGGAATTTTGGTTCAGAAAAAGGCCATGATGGATGGTTCCTTTTAGATAACGAAGGACCCGTTTAAGAGCTTGCCAATGTGTTTGTCGCGAGTGGTGCATGAATTGGGAAAGTTTGTTAATAGCAAAGGAGATATCCGGACGAGTGAATGCTAGATATTGAAGAAATCCTACAAGTTTCCGATATGGTGTTTCATCAACTGTAGGGGAGGAGTCAGAGATGGATAGCGGCTCGGTGGCACTCAGTGGAGTAGTAACATCTTTTGCTCCATCCATTTTTAACTGTTGTAAGATGTCTTGGATGTAGCGATGTTGTGAATGAAATAGACCATTTAGTGTGGGAATGACTTCAACACCTAGAAAGTGATGAAGCATGCCAAGATCTTTGATAGAAAATTTGCAACTTATGGCCTTGATAAAGTGATCAAGAAATTGTGTATTGTTGCTCGTAAGAACTATATCATCTACATAAACCATGAAATAGCACGTAATGTCTTGATGTTGGTAGATGAAAAGTGAAGCATCGGCTAGGGATTTACGAAATCCAAAGCAAAGAAGAAAATTAGCACGTTCAATGTACCAAGCACGTGGTGCTTGTTTCAATCCGTATAAGGATTTTTTTAGCTTACAAATGTGGTTAGGGAATTGGGGGTTAACATAGCCTGGTGGCTGGATCATGAAGATATCTTCATGAAGTGTTCCATGAAGGAAAGCGTTATTAACATCTAATTGATGCAAGGGCCGATTTTTGCTCAAAGCAATAGAAAGAATTGTCCGAATAGTAATTGGTTTGGTAACAGGACTAAATGTGTCAAAGTAGTCCTTTCCATGTTGTTGGAGGAACCCTTTCGCCACAAGACGAGCTTTTTATTTTGCAATTGAGCCGCTCGGGTTGTGTTTAATCCGAAAAAACCCATTTGCAGCCAATCAGGATATGTGATGTAGCGGGAACGAGTTCCCATGTTTGGTTATGTAGTAGGGCATTGAACTCAGAGTCCATAGTAGCTCGCCAATGTGGGTCCTTAGATGCTTGGGGTTTGGTTCAAGAGTAGGTGGTAGCGGGTGGAGAGTTGTGTTGTTGATAGTGTGAGGATTAAAATATTTGGGGTTTGGTTTTCTGTTCCTTTGGGCCTGAGAAGGAACATGAGGAGGAGAGGGTATATTTTCGGATGAGGGTGTGGGAGTGGTGTTTGGGAAGGCTGTGAAGGGTGAAGGCTGGTTGTTGGTTGGACTTGAGGTGGAATCTGGTGTGGTGGCAGTCGTGGTATCCGGTGAAGGGGAGTTGGAATCACTTGTTTAGGAGCTAGTTGTAAGAGAAAGATGGTCAGGATGTTGCGAGTTACTGGAAGGGTGAGCCTCTGGGAAAGTAGAGATTGGTGGGGAGTGGGAGTTGGTTGATGGGATGACCAAGGGTGTTGACTGAGACAAGATGGTGGAGTCAGTAGATGTGGTATGGGTAGGATATGAGGTGGTCGGGTGTGTATGAGTAGGAAAAGTTGTATGAGCAGATGAGTTCGGGTTGGAAGAATGAGACCTTTTGTTACAAACAGTGGGAATAAAGGAATCTGTGGTGGGTAAAGGAATTAGAGAAGTACCTTGAGTATTGAATGGGAAAATATGGTCAACAAATTCGATGTGTCATGAATGGTAGAGACGGTGAGACTTAGGATCATAACACTTAAAAGCGGACTTAGAGGAGGAGTAACCAAGGAAAATGCATTTGGACAAGCAAAGATGGATTTTTGACTTGGCATACGGGCGTAGCCATGGAAAACATAAACAACCAAAAGGTTTGAGCTTTGTGTAGGTTGGCGATGTATTGTAAAGTTTTTCATAAGGTGACAAAAAATTTAGAATTTTTGGTGGGAGTCGGTTTATGAGATGCACCGTAGTTTGAAAGGCATGAGACGAAAAAGTGAGAGGTAGATTAGCATGGTAAAGGAGGGACAGTCCCGTTTCGACAATATGTCGATGACGACGTTCCGCGATTCCATTTTGTTCCGGAGTGTGTGGTGGGTTAGTGAAATGGGAAATACCATTTTGTTGAAGATATGATGCTAGACCAATGTATTCGCCTCCATTATCCAAAAAAAGTGACACTAGTGGTTTGTGAAAAAAATTTCAACTAGTGTTTTGAATTGTGGAAACAATATGGAAAGGTCTGATGTGACACCCGCCAAATTCACTAGTCGAGTCCGTACAATTAACTGTTTTTATTTCACTATGTGTTTAGAATAAGTATATCGGTGCGCCTCATTATTTGAATGATTATGTGAAAATAAACTCTACTCGAACACCATGACCATCATAAGAATCAGCAAAAGTGTATGGATTTTATAAGACTAAAATTATATATTTTTTTAGCAAATACACATGTGTAGAATAAATACTTAGTTCAATATTATACATTTACACATTTCACACACATGTATGACAGGCTAAATACAATATGTATATACATATATACATATATATATATATATATTCATATTACCATGTGATTATATATTTATGATGGGGACAAGACAATGGACATGTAAACACACACATATGTATGCGTAAATATATATAGATATATATAAACATGTGTGTATTATAGATAAGACAAAATCTTACACAAGAGACAAGGATTGCCAACTCATGAAACCCATGAACTATCACTATCATCTAGAAGCGCATGTCTTGCTTCTTCCCTTGTCTTCTTTCGGCCAAATTGTAAGACATAGAACCATCACCATCACTTGAACTATCATTGTCTATATGACATGTCCCTTTCAAATATTTCACTAATTAGGAAACCTACAACTAAGAGCTTCACGGATGACCAAGCTTCACCTCCTTTCTTCCTTTGTCTTTTCTCGGCCAAAACACACCAACACACACAACCACACTTGCTTACAAATGATTGGTTAGTGAATGAGACAAGAAACATAATCTCATGCATGCAAGTAAAGGACAAAATCACAACTCATCCTATCTTATACTCTTTTAGGACCTACCAATTCCTAAACAACTTTCTATACAAGACATCCTACCCAAAATACATTAATCATGTGCCAAAAATCCAATCCTACACCTACATAATTATACATGGCCATATGCACCAAGAAGAGGACAAAATTTGTGGTGCATGCATGTCATGACCCTTTATTACACCATAATAGGTCTTACACACTCAAGTCTTTTTATCCATGTATGATCATATGCCCCTTTGGTGATGGATCCTTCCAATCGGCCTAGAGAAGAGGATGGTACAAGGAAACAAGCTTGTGACAACTCAACAATGCAAACTCTTTATACAAGAATAGTTAACCTCTTTGCATGCTTGATAAACATGGATAAGAACTTCCCAAAATAGCATCAAGATCTCCTATATAAAGGCATTAGGATTCACTTCATTCCTTCACACCACAACTCTCTTCATCTTTCTTTCTTGCCTTCGACACCTACCACAATCACCCCAACATCACCACCATTCGGCCCAACATCACAAAACAATTAATCTTTCTCTCAAATTTACGGTACACTAATATTCTCCATATTTAATTATGATGCTTCACATATACACGCAAGATCTTATAATTTTTAGTAGATACATCTCTAATTCCTTTCTTTTATTGTTACTATATTGACATACTTGATTTTTGTCTAGATCTTATTTTGATAACACAAAGGTTCGTGTGTTCGAGAGATCATCATTTAACATGAAAAATGTAAATATAAATGATGTTCCGGGATCGAACCAATGCACGAGCATACCTTCAAACTCAAGATCTAGTAAAAACTCCTATAAATTGAAGCTAGTGTCACAAAACAAGTGTATGCCGGGGGATGATATGTCCTTAATCTCTTTCGGGATGTCCGGTGCATTAAGCTTGGTGATGGTTATACATTATAAAAACTCGGTTAATGAAAATAACAAACTAAAACCAAGAACTTGGTGGTAAAATTATGCTTAAATGTTTAGATAAGCATTTATATATAATAAATCTACTTTTGTACATCATAAATCATGCAAGTATAGTTGTTGGTTTTATTACCATCACCAACTCTACTCTCTTGAAAATACCGTATGCATGATTTATCTTCAAAATATCCGGTCGAGGCTTGTATAATCATTAAACAAGCCAAAATGTCGTCCGTTTGATATTTTATACATTATTATTTTTTCCAACTTTTAAGTGAATATTTTCATAAATATCAAAACTTGAATTGTAGAACACACATAGACATACATTACTAGAATTGTTCATTAAGACATTAATATTTACTTGCATCGTAGACCCAAATAGAACACGTGTGCAGACAACTTGTGAATTCGTGCATCAACAGGTGAGTTTCGTGGCCCCTTTTTACTGTTTTACTATTTTGCAACTTCGGGGGAGAAACATGCTACAGATCAACATATGTACATGACAACAATATGTGTTACATGAGTTAGACCAACAATTATCGTAGATCAATAAAAATTCCCCGGACAACTATAACCATTAGCTTAGCAATAAGTCGTGGATCATATGAATAGTACTATTTGGGTTGACACCCCCTTTCATTGTTAGTCGCGCTAACACATATGAATGCATATTATCCATACTTTACAATGTCTCGCGATAAGGCATTGGGGCGTGGTGAACATGAACGTCGTGGTTTGGTTATGGTGCTCATGGTAACTATATTCTGCATGGACACAGACAACGAAACTTTTTGAGCAACAAAACTGTTTTATCGAGTCAACAAAACCTATGGACTCACCAACTTTTTAGTTGACACTTGTAAGCATGTTTTTCAGGAAACCAAGTAAGGATAATAAGGAGGCTAGCTTAGGAATGCCGGCAGGAGACCCTTGTTTTGTTATCAGTTTGAAACACTTGTTAGGATTTGTAATTGTATTCGACTATGTGACTTACGTGTTTGATGAAATAAATGTCGTTAGTATTTCTCATGTAAACAATGTTTGTGATCACCATGTTTGTCTCACCTCGCGTTTCCGCCTTAGGCGGGGTGTGACATCTGATTTCTTTTTAATAGGATATAGCCAAGTGTATTTCGAGTAGAAATCAACAAAAATCACATTGTATGAAAATCCATCATTAGAGGTTTGAACCAGTCCCAAACATCCGAATAGACAAGTTCAAGCGGTTTGGATGCCATAAAAGAATTTTCACCAAATGGTAATTTATGACTTTTATTTAAAGAGCATGCATCACAATGAAATTAAGTATTGGACATATTATTATAAGCAAGTCCTAATTTATTTAGTAGGCTCTTTAGGACTTGAATAGATGGGTGCCCGAGTTTGTGATGCCACGATAGAAGAGAGGTAGTTGTCATGGTGCTTGAGTTGACTTGCTTGAGAGATTGATTAGAATTGGAGGTAGCATAGTAGACATCGTTAATGTTGACTCCCCGCATTAGGCGCGCCCCCGTGCGAAGATCCTTAACCAAAAAATGAAAAGGAAAAAATTCAATGGAAACTTTATTAGTTTTGCAAAGCTTGGCAACCGAAATAAGATAATTACGTAGTTTAGGAACGAGCAAAACATTATTTAGTTTTAAAGGACGAAAAGGAGTGGGAATAGAGGAATGACCAATGTGGGAAATGGGAAGGGTATTACCATTACCTAGAACGATCTCATCGGGCCCCCGTATTCGAAAAGGTTGTACATGACAGTTTGGTCGGGTGCGGCATGGTCGGAGGCACAGGTGTAAAACATGAGTAAGGATGAAGAGCTTGCCATAGAGGAGTTGACTTGCGGGTTTGAGGATGACTTGGCAACCATGAGGTTGTTGTTTTTCAAAAAACGAGCAAGCTATCTGCAATCCTTGGTATCATGTCTTGAAATATTACAATATTGACAAAAAATTATTACGGTTAGTTCGACTACTATTTGGATATGACCCCCGATTGGTTTTGGGCCCAAAGTGATTGGGCCTGTTTGAATAACGTGGTTCATTTGATGCCCTAGACTGAAAACGGATAGGTTTTCCGTTGGTTGTGTTGACTGTGGAGATGAGAGGAGGCTGTGAGTTTTCTTTTATCCATTTTTCATGGTCAACAAGCTGTGCAAACAACTCAGAGAAGGTGATTGGTATAGGTCTAGCCTTCAGAGCAGCAGCAAGGTTCATGTAGTCATCATTTAGTTGATTGGTGATGTGAATAATGAGATCTTCATCATCAACAGGGCGCTGCGCAAGGGCAAGTTCATCAGCGATGGCCTTCATTTCATGGAGAAATTCGGCCACCCGTCTTGTGCGTTGAGGATTCTTGGAAAGTTTGGCTTTTAGAGAGTTGATGCGGGGTCTTGATTCTCCGGCGAAACAATCAGCCAGGCGCTGGAATACTTGCCGAGAGGTGTTTGCAGAGGTAACAATGGGCTGGATGGTTTCTGCGCAGCTTCCGAGAAGGGCACCTAGAAGGATTTGGTCTTGCCGGTACCAAATGTGGTAGGCAGGATTTGGCTTATCTTGTAGAATTCTTGGTGGCTGTTCGGTGATGCCGTCAACGTATTGGTCAAGATCAAGACCAATCAACGTGGATAGGACTTGTTTTCTCCAAGTAGGAAAGTTGTGAGAGGTGAGTTTGATTGGAAAATGAGTATGTGTTGTGATTTCTATGATTGTAGTTTCTGCCATGGCTGTTAACAGAGAAAAAAAAATGAAGGTGCAGATTGATTTGTGGCTCAGAGGAGCTTGAGAAGCTCTGATACCATATGATAATTGAGATTGTGGGTATGTTTGGCAAAGAGCTTTTAAGAGCTTTTAGGGGCTTCAAGCTTCAAGCTTTTAAGAAAAAGCTCCGACTTAACAAAAAGCCTTGTTTGGTTGAAGGAGCTGAAAGCTTTTAGGTTAGATAAAAAGCTCTACAGTGAAAAGCTACTAGTAGTAGCTTTTAAGAAAAAGCTCTACTAGCTACAAGCTTTTAGTTAGTAAATGACACAAATACCCATTCTATTTTAAAAATAAAATAAAAACCTTCTTTACAATCTTTTAATTATGACCATTTTGGTCATTTTATACGTTTTATTAAAAGCTCCAGCTACTTTGCCAAACACCAAAATATATTTAAAAAGCTTCTAGCTAACAGATTCCAGCTACCAGCTTGCAGCTTGCAGCTACCAGCCTCCAACTAGTTTTGCCAAACATACCCTGTATATTACAATTGTCTTACGGATACAACCAATATATACACAAAGATATAAAGAGACTAATTATTGTACAGAGTGATTTATGCTAATGAATAAGGAAATGGTTGAACACACTTATTGAGGCATTATTCTCTCCTTGAGATTAGTGATAACAGCCTTCTATTATTTAATTAGAATATGTATTCCTTATATATTGAATCTTCTAAACTATGTTCATGTAATCTTATTAGGTTATTTATTTTATTTTCTTGATGTAATCTGAACATGCTTGAGTTAAAGAGAACTTTAAGTACGTGAAACAACTATGCATATATCTTTTTGATTCCAATGACCACTAGAATTATGTAATCAATGCTTTCTCATTAAGGGAGAATGTCAATTAAAATGACAATGTGTCCGGTTTGAGTGAGGTTTATTAATATTTTTTTAACGGCAAACTTTTTTAATACCCTTAATTACAACTTTACCTTATACTTGCAGTAATTTAAACTTACAACCTCACACTTATAAGGGGGACATCATACCACTAGACCAATAGGTCATGGGTTGTGCTGAGTTGAGTTTTATTATTGCCCATGATTTTAAGTCGTATCTGAACCTCGTCTCGTCTTTATCTTATTAGTATTAGAATATTTGTTTTCGATGTGGTAAATTGATTAGTATTTGTTTTCATGTAATATCATCACCAGACTAAACACGTGAGAAATACTAGAAATAGTGCTAAATCCCGTGTATTACATGGGACATAATAAATAATACATAAAACAAAAAAAAAATACCATTAATATATGTACTATGACCATTGTCCAACAAATATATATGGGATATACACACTAGAGAGCTTCAAAAACAATGATAAGAAAAACATGATTTAAAAAAAAAAAAAAATACCATTAATATAATTATACATGTACTATGATCATTGTCCAACAAATATATATACATATACACAATAGAGAGCTTCCAATACAAAGATAAAAAAAAAAAAAAAAAAAACATGATTTCAAAAAAAAAAAAAAACCATTAATATAATTATACATGTACTATGACCATTGTCCAACAAATATATATGGATATACACAGTAGAGAGCTTCAAAAACAAAGATAAAAAAAAAAAATTCCTTGATACTGCATATATATGTTTCAGCCTTTTTAAGTAGGTTATAAATCCCACATTTGTTGTCCATGCAATCGATGTGAGACAAGTCCATACCTTACAATGGTTTCAGTCCATAACACAATCTAACAATCTAATATTAGCCATCTAAAATAGCAAAGTCGACACTATAATTGGCAAGTACAAGCAAGTAAGAGAAGATTATGTGCTTGAAAGACACCAAAGTTAAAAAAACACAAAAATGATTTCAATGGAGGAAAGAAAATATATTGATTTCAATTGCTTTACCTTTCAAATTAAAATAGGGCGTCTACAATACATCAAACTGCCTCAAGATTATTCAAATGACGGCATTGTTGGTTTAGGCCTCTTTGAAACACATACTATAAACACTCACGTAAGTATGTATGTAGAAAGGAAATTAAAAGGTGGTTGTATATTATTGACTTTAAAGAAGATTACAATTAATAAAAGAAAACAACTCTTAAATAGTGAAAGACAATAACGTAAACACTAAAAATACGGCATGCACTCCTCAACGATCACAAAGTAAGTTAGCTCCCCACTTCTTTCTCTATCTCCTTTTTACCAGGTCCTTTGCGTTTACTATTTCATCTCATGGTCCATTCCTGCTTAATTGCTAACCGTGACCCGATAACGTGTTGACCCATGACCCGTAAACAAACCAGATTAACCCAACAATCACCCCCTTAATCGGTTTGTTCTCACCTTTACTCACAAAGCAATACCGAATCACTTTCACTTTGAACCAACTCGACCCATCCTGGACACCCGACCTTCACCTTGGTCACGTCCAAAATCTTCTAGGTTCAACTCAAATAAAACTGCCACACCCATGGCATCCCGTTGGAAACCGTTCACTAACATCACGACTTATCACGGATTGACGACCACCCCCGGCCAAATCCAAAACCACCCGATTTGAACTCCAACGCCATAATGTCACACCGTGTTTTTTTTTCTTTACCTTGTTCCGATCACCTTTGTTCAAGAGGCTCTCTACCGACAAAGAAAACAAGCTACCCGCTTCTAACGTTTTCTTTCACCTTAGCAAACGACACGATCCAAAGCCACCTGCTTTGACGGATACTTTCGGCCCGTTTATCACGCTATAACACCGGTCTCCTCTTATCACGAACAAGTCGATCAAGGCACCTTCGAAACTTGTTGTTGCTACTGGTTGTACAACAGTTGCGCAAACACACAACTACAACCAAACAGCCTGTATCTTCTCCTTTAACCACGACTAACAGCCACGAAAATCTTGATGTTCATCACCGGTTTCTCCTGTCGTCTCACCCGACAACAACCTCCTGCTCTCTGCCTGCTGCTGTATTACAGTCCCGAAACAGCACTGAAAACTGATGCCAGTCACCCCCATTGTCTCAACCGGCACTTCCCGTAACAACGGTCAACCCGAAACACCTTTCTATTTCCGTGTAACGCTGAAAATACAATCCGATAATAGCCACCTGCTGTCCGAAAAACTCCTTTCACGCCGCCCGCTCTCCACCGACCGACACACCCGCCGGCGGCGGAGGCTTCAACGATACGAGCCCTAGGCTCTGATACCAAATGTTGGTTTAGGCCTCTTTGAAACACAAACTATAAACACTCACGTAAGTATGTATGTAGAAAGGAAATTAAAAGGTGGTTGTATATTATTGACTTAAAAGAAGATTACAATTAATAAAAGAAAATAACTCTTAAATAGTGAAAGACAATAATGTAAACACTAAAAATACGGCATGCACTCCTCAACGATCACAAAGTAAGTTAGCTCCCCACTTCTTCTCCATCTCCTTTTTACCAGGTCCTTTGCGTTTACTATTTCATCTCATGGCCCATTCCTGCTTAATTGCTAACCGTGACCCGTGTGACCCGATAACGTGTTGACCCATGACCAGTAAACAAACCCGATTAACCCAACAGGCATCCTTATAAAAGGGTTACCTACATTTGATGCACTAGGTTTAAAGATGTATTAATAATAGCAGCAAGTCTACACCTGTTGAAGAAGTCTTAAATTAATAGACCATTGCAATGCTGCTAAACCATGAAGTTCACTATGCAAAAACCACATATCACGGGATAAAAAAGATTCATAAATCTAAATATTGGATATTATAAGCTAGATATAAGTATATGTATTAGTATAGATTATTATTATTATGTAATATTAGTTAGACTCAATATACTATGCTGCAAATGGGTCGATATGGGTCAGAATAGAAGGCCACAACATATTCAACTATAACCGGATCAGAGGTGACAAAGGACAACAACAAACAACAGAAGATAAAAGACATTATACAAGGCTGCACTTGAATGAAAAGACCATTATACCCTTAGCAGTTAACTACAACAGGCCAATGACCAAGTTAAATTTTTCATATTGATGATTACAGATAACAGATCTTTTTTAACAGTTAATTAAACTATAAAAGAAAAAAACAAGGCTTGTATGGGAAACCTGTATCTGTTGTTAAGTTAAATATGACTACGGGTTTAAACTTTACCCCAAAACATCAGGTTGATTTTGTACTTTTACTCCCCTGCATTTGTCATTTACGCCACTCAGATCTAGAATCATAAAACTGAAATTAATATAGAATAAAGAAAGTGTGTTGGGGTGTTTTGACATGTGCTTTAGATGTCATGTTTATGTTATTCATAACCAATATCATTAACTATAATAATATATGTGATTATGTGTTTCTTTGACCCTTGAATGGTTAACATATTGTTTGAATTCTAAACAATTAACAAACTGACTTAACTCTTAAATCATCATAGGCCAATGTAGATTACCTAAACACAAAAAAAAAAAAAAAAAAAAACAAAACAAAACAAAAACAGATTATCAAAACTTTAGGTAGCTATGATCAAACTTTCACTTTCATAGCGAACATCCAAAAACCCCTAATTCTTGTACAAATCCATGTAACAAAACCTATAAAATCACAAATACAGTTCAGACTTAGGTGTCATATGATAGGCTGAAAAAAACAGAGGCTTATAAGTTATAACTTAGGGGGACGGGGCGCCACCAGAATTGGTCATGGATATCCCACTACCAGCACGGTAACACCGCCGCTACCTGTGTTGGTAGTGGTCCCGTTGACCAAATTTTGGTTCTACTCAACGGGCCGGTAACAATGATTATTAAATGTAGTGGTCGAATTTATATGTTATTTGAATCCTTTTTTGACTGTTTAGAATTTATTTTCTTTGAAACAGTAACATTTTTTGCCGTTATTTTCAATTGGTATAAAAATATACACGGTTTAAATCAGAAAACACTGTAAGGACAAAAAGGATTGAAGAAACCTCTTTTGCTAACCTTAGTTTAATTTCTATTTCTGCGAAAATATGCTAAGTATAGAACTACTGAAGAAGAAGACTGAAAGTACTGAAGAAGAATTCATCAAGTACTGAAGAGTAAAATATCAGAAGTTCTGAAGTCAAACCAGACAAGTCTACTGAAGAGCTATTGAAGACAAACTACTCATCAGTAGTTTGTCACTCATCAACATTTGTAATGAAATCTTTCCACCGCCTTTATGCTTCAGTAGTTTTGTATAATAACATTAGTTTATGCTTTTGTTAAAGTCTTTGTACAAGTTCCAAGACTACAGCCTGTTGTAGGATTGATTTTATATCAAGTTGTATGTATTTGCTGGTCTATAAATAGATGGGTTAATCCCACTATTTTAGACATCGATTTTATTAAACTGAAATCCTTCAAAGGCTTTAATTTAAATACCATTTGACATCTGAGAATCTCTTTACATACTTATTGTTATATGCATTCAATTATTTAGATTCTCATTAACTGTCTTTAGTTCATTATATCCACGGGGAGTAATAACTCCTGTTGAAATTGAAACTTTAAACTTGAACACTTCACTTATTCCGCTATGCAAACTTCTTTGATAAACTTACAATACATAAGTGTTCATACGTAATAACTGTTAAAGAGCATTCTAATCCAACAATTGGTATCAGAGTACTGGTTTATCTGATCAAATATCAATCTAACAAATTGAGAATCAGACACAGGCTCTTATTGATATTCAATAAAGGATAAAAGTTTACTTTTTCAAAACATCCATCATTTGAGAGAAACCTGACAAATCAATACTCTCAAAAATGGATCCTCATAATACTGGACCTGCCAATAAGCCTGCTATGCTTGTTCGTTCAGAATATAACATATGGCAAAAAAGGCTGGCACATACTCTGTCCCAGACCAACACTGGTTGTTGGAGGTCTGTCATGTATGGACCCCATAAACCAGTAAAAATAAATCTTGAAACTAAAGTTGAAATACCAAAAGACCCAAAAGACTACACAGATGAGGATTTCCTTAAACTTGAGCTTGATGCCAAGGCTTTCTCTATGTTGGCAATGGCTCTCCCAAATGAAATCTACTCTGGACTTTTACATTGTGAAAGTGCCAAAGAGCTTTGGGACTGCCTAAAAGAACAGTTTGGAGGAACTGAAGAGGTGATTGCCAACACCAGAGAAATCCTTGCTCAGCAATATGAAACATTTACTCACATTAATGTGGAAACTTTGACACAACAATTTGAAAGATTCTCCTCATTAATCTCTGAGTTAAAATTAGATGGTCAGACCTACACAAATGTATCTATGCTTCATAGATTTTTAAGGTCACTACCAGAAAAATGGGAAACTTACTTTATAGTTCTCAGATCTACACCAGATTTTAACTCCCCCACTCTTACAAAATTACATGGGAGATTGTTAACTTTTCAAAGAGAAATAGACCAAAAGAAAAAGTTGCAAAATTCTGGCAAAACAGCTGATGACTATGTATCAGGTAGTACAACACTTTTAGGACAAGACTCACCTTCTTGTTCAAATAATTTTGGATCTTTTGACCACATTGACATAACTGCTGGCATCTCATCAGAAGGATCATATCCAGCTTATGACAATGATGAGAATAGTCAAACTGCTGATAACATGTGTTTTATAATGGATGACTTAAAAAATTTCGGCAGTGATGACTTGGAAGAAATGGACATTTTACACCAACTGGCTATGTTAAGTATAAAAACTAACAAATTTTACAAAAGGTCAGGAAGGAAATTTTCAGGACTGAACAACTCAACACAAGTTGTTTTTGACAAATCTAAACATAGATGTCACAAGTGTTAGAAGTTGGGACACTTTGCTAGAGAGTGTAGAAGCTCTGGCTTTAACCAACAACAGTTTGGAAATCAATTTAACCCTAGTTATAATAGGAATAATGGAACACAGGGAAGTGCACATTTTGTACAGGCACAAGCTCCACAAATCCAATATGTGCCACAAATAAAATATGTTCAGATGCCTGCTCAACAAATGCAGAGTCAACAACAAATGCCTTCAATTCCAGCTGCTCAACAACCTCCACAAACTCAACAACCCTCTCAACAAAGTCTTTTTACTACAGGGTATGTTGACTGGAGCAGTCTTCCTTTTGACACATCTTAATGCAATCCTGATGCAGACAACAAAATGTTTGACATCAACTGGGGAGAACCTGATAATGGCAGAAATGTTTTTGCCTTGATGGCATTTGAGGGTTGCACCTCTAATTCTGCCTTATCTCATGTATCCAAAGAATCTTTGACAAAACTTTGTTCAACTTTATGCAAAGAATCTTTTGCTCTCATAAGGGAGACCAATGTGCAACTACAAGGCAAAGCCAATGACTCTTAAAGAAAATATACTCAAATAAAATGTGATTTAGAAAGAAAACTTGCTTCAAAATCAAAGGAAAATTCTAAATTGACAAATAATGCTATTGAAACCCAAGCACAAATTAAAATCATGATAGAAGACCTAGGAAATGTCAGAAAAGAGCTTGCTAACACCAAGGTTGACTGTGAAAAATGGGTTGAGTCATATAGAGGTTACCAACTGCTGCTTAACAAACAACGAACATCAAATGTTAAGTTTGGCATAGGGTACAAGCATACTGAAACTCCAACTTATTTTACTCCTAAAACTACTGATGATGGGAGTAGAATAGTTCAAAATCAAACTTCTGATATGAAAGAATGCAGATCTTTTCATTAGAACTTTCTCAAAATTGAAAAAGAAAGTTCTACAGAAGTACTGAACAAAACTGACATTAAGCCATCAGTAGTTTCATCTACATCAGGAGTTGGGAACCTGAAAACTACTGATGACCTAAATCAAACCAAGTCTGTCAGAAATTTGCCTTTCGCATCTCAAAATGAAAAATAGAAGGCAACAGAATGTGAAATTTGTGGTCTGTTTAAACAGAAAATAGAATTTTGTAGATATAGAATAGGAAATCAGTATAACAAGAAGATTTCACAACTGGTTGTGGGAAAACAACTCAAAAATGATTTTGAAGAAACTTTCTTTCTTTCCCAACAAACAACAACCAAGCAACACCTTTTCTCAAAAAAAGATAAAATCTCAACAAAAGTCTTTTTCTCAAAATTCTCTGTTAGTAGTTAGACCTACATCATCAGCAGTTTCACAAACTGCTGAGATTAAAGATCTCATTAATATGGTAAAACTACTGATGACAAAACTTGATGGTGGTCCTCAAAAGGATACCACCATTGCTCTTAAAGATAAATCCATTGCCAAAAAGAGATGGATTTCTCAAATTGGTCAAGAACAAACTGTTCCTGTTCTCAAGAGCAAGCCCAAAGCCAAATTGGCTTGGGTTCCTAAGTCTAACTAATTTGCTACTTTGTGCAGAGGGTCTCCAGAGGCTTAAACAACATTTGGTATGTTAATAGTGGAGGCTCAATGCACATGACAGGATGCAGATACCTGATAAACAATTTTATCAGTCAAAGAGAAGGATCTGTATCCTTTAGGAACAATGCCAAGGGATATGTGCTAGGACATGGCAATGTCTCCTCTGGCAAAATACAGTTTGACAAGGTCAATCTGGTTGAAAAACTTGAGTACAACTTGCTGAGTGTTTTACGAATGTGTGATAAAGGATATTCTTCCTTTTTCACCAAACAAGCATTAAAGATCGTATCACTAGAAGGCCAGAAGTTGATAGAGAAGATCATTGAAGATCGTACTTTGTTGATAGCCAAAAGATGTGGCAATGTCTATGCAGTGGACATTGAAAAGGACAAAGTACTGAACAACACTGCCTGTTTCTTCTCAAGGGCATCAACTTTAGAGACTGATCTCTGGCACACGAGAATTGGCCATGTAAACTTTAAAACCATAAATAAAGTCACAAAAATGGGCTTGGTCAGAGGTCTACCCTTGAAAGTATACCAGTGTCAAGAACACTTGTATCCTGTCTAAAGGGAAAACAAAATAAGTCCTCCTATAAGTCTATTAAAGAATCTAAAACAACTGCATGTCTTCAACTACTCCATATGGACTTATTTGGGCCAGTCAAAATCATGAGCCTTGGTAAAAAGAAGTACTACCTAGTCAGCATTGATGACTATTCAAGATTCACATGGGTCTTCTTCTTATTCTCCAAGGATGAGGCAGCTGAAATTATCAAGTTCTTCATTCTACAAATAGAGAAACAATATTCTCTCTCTATCAAAGCCATTAGAAGTGACAATGGAACAGAGTTCAGGAACAAAACCCTGGATGAATTTTGTTTGTCTAAAGGGATTGTTAGGCAATTCAGTGTTCCCAGAACTCCTGAACAAAATGCTGTGGTAAAAAGGAAGAACAGAACACTAATTGAAGCAGCAAGAACCATGTTAGCTGATTTAGGCCTACCATTGTGTTTTTAGGCTGAAGCAGTCCAAAACTGCCTATGAAGTTCTTCATGGCATCAAGCCCCTTATCTCCTTATTTAGGGCTTTTGGATGTTAGTGTTTCATTCTAAATATCAAGGATTCTATTTCTGTCACACCCTCAAAATCCACTTGCGGAGTTTTACCGCGAGGCGCATGACAAACCAGGATCCAAACCAACGATCACAATAAACAAGTCTAAATGAATTAAAATGCAAATTCAAAACATAGTTTAAAATCCCGTTTACAGCGGAAGGTTATTCAAAACATTATCCAAAATAATAAACCAATGTTCAATGTTGTAAGACCATGCAACCCTAACATAGACGCCGTGCAGACGCGTGCGCCCTAGTTCTGTCGTGCTACCTTAGCGACCTGAGAAAACATGTAAAAGTTTACGTCAGCACAAAAATGCTGGTGAGTTTACAGGTTTTGTATCCAAGTACCAAGTCCACCTGTCCATACTATAACAAATAGAAAACCAGTATACGCTAGCTAGGCGTACGTTTTGTTACTACCACGATTGGAAAACCATTACTAACGCGAATACCAGAAGTATGCCCGATGTATGTTCCTGTTGTTCCTGTTTGAGACAATATGCACCCGCCGACCCTCCAAGTCGACGAGCGGGGTTGGTCACTCCCAATAGCGCTATTCACATTTCCCCGTTGTGCTAACCCGCACATTCATGGTTCCCCCCGGGACTTCCAAAGATCGTGTAGTACACAATAGAAACCCATAGTATGACAGTAGTTACCAAATAATCGTTTTAACACATGTTTTCTCCCCCGAAAGTATAAAACCAGTTTAAAAGAGGGGCCGTAAACTCACCTTAAGTTCCGTTACTCCTTAACCCGAGTAAACTCAGCTGCTATGCTAGTCCCGTAAAGCGGCGACCTAACATACGACAGTTACAAGTACTTAGACTAATAACCCGCAGGTTAATTAGTCCCTAGATGTCCAGACCATAACCAAGTTCGTTTGAAAACACCGTGACTGTTTAACCGACCCAAAGTACAAGACTCGACATCCCATTGGTGACCCGAGACCTCTCGTGTTATGTTTACGCTCCAAAACGTACAATAACGCAAGTACACTTAACCTACGTTAACGCACAACAAGTTATAGCACATAGTTCACGTATCACCGAAATACATCCAAATATATGTTACCAAGTTATTAGACATGTTACGGGGTTCCTAGCATGTTTCTACATGTTAAATCGGGTCTCGGAATGCTAATTTACACTTACAGCAGCAGTACACGCGATTAGGAAAAGTCAACTAGTGATTAGAAGCCCTATTCGCCCCTACTATAGGCGATTAGGGGCTATTCCCCTTTATTTCATGCGATTAGGGGCTACTCCCCTGAACTTACTAGTGATTAGGGCTAATCACCTGAACTTACTAGTGATTAGGGCTACTCGCCTGAACTTACTAGTGATTAGCCTTCTACTCGCCACTATATAGGCGATTAGCACCTCCATTCGCATGACTATGGGCGATTAGCATTGCTACTCGCCTGTAGTCATGCTGTTCCGGTTTTTCGCGCGTTTAACGCTCCAAATCAGATCCAGAGCGTGTGTAACTACCCAATATCATCCCAAACACTATCCTAAACATGTTTAACCCAAAACCCTTCGTTCAACCTCGTAAAATCAGTCCTGCATGCAACCAAAGCAATCCAAACACCATTCACATAGCATGCAACATTCAATTAACGCATGTAATCATAACCCTATTATCCAATTACTGAGATTTCTATCATCATACTAACAATATTAATTCTGACCTAGCATGATAACACATCAAAACATCATCAAGATTCATAAAAATCCTATCTTTCTAATCATACATACCCATAACGCATGTTTATTAGTTATAATCCGATTAACAACCCTTATTGACGATTTTCAGAAAGCTTTTTCGTTTATGAACAGGTCTGGACCATTAGGGATTGATTAAAAACGTTTACAAAGTGTTATGGATGAGAATCAAACCTTGGAATTGTAAAAGAATGATGGTTAGACCTTGAAACCTTGTGTTTTTGATCAAAATCGCCTTCCAGAGGTTGTTTAAGTGTTTGGGGCGGTTATGGGACGACTAGGGTTGATATTAGAGAGTTTAGGAGGTTAAGTATTGTATTTATAGGCGTTTCTAGTCGTTCCAGCACGTTACATGCGATTGTGCAGCAGTTCATGCGATTAGGGCTGCTAATCGCATGAATGAGCATGCGATTGGGCCTACTCGCCCCTAACATCACACGAGTAGGGGCCTAATCGTCCCTATGTCCCTCTACTCGCCTCCCCTACAGGTGATTAGGCTTCCTAATCGCCTGTAGGGGTTGGTTTGGTGCGTTTTGCGCGTTAAACCCCGTTTTAACATATGTTAATGCATATTCATGTACCGACAAGTCACATAATGATTGTAAACACATAACACAAGTAAATACACATATTTACACTCGTTCACCAATTCCCGGGACTCGAGACTCGTACGTTCCGTATGCCCTGTCGATCCTACAAATCGTCACCGTTTGTACACTTGGTTAAGGACCGACATCTAACGAACCTCTAGACCAACATCCAATGATCTTCTAGACTAACCAATAGTTCCCGAACCATAACCCGACTTAACTAACCCAGTTAAGTACAATATACGCGTGACTCGCTAAGGTAGACTTTCATCTAGACAACGTTGTTAACCAGAATTTGCCGGGTGTCACATCATCCCCACGTTAAAAGAATTTTCGTCCCGAAAATTGCTCAAGTACCAAAAGAACAAAAGAAATAACGAAGGAACAAACAAAAGATAGAAACCAAAAGAGAGAGATTTACCCGAGTTGTCACATCATCCCCACGTTAAAAGGAATCTCGACCCGAGATTCATTCAGCTGCCGAAGAGACATGTCTCGACTCGAACGCTTCCTTAGGAAAAAGATGAGGATACTTAGACTTCATCTGATCCTCCCGTTCCCATGTATATTCCGGTCCCCGGTTCGAGTTCCACCGAACCTTAACGATACGAATCTTGCTGTGACGCAGGCTGCGAATCTTGTAATCAAGGATCTCTACAGGTTCTTCCACAATCCGAAGACGATCATCAACCTTGATCTCTTCTAGTGGAACGATGAGAGACTCGTCAGCCAGACACTTCTTCAAGTTTGACACGTGAAAGACGTTATGTACGTTACCGAGCTCCGTCGGTAGATCAAGTCGATATGCCACCGGCCCAATCCGTTCCAGGATCGTAAATGGGCCGACATATCGCGGATTGAGTTTGCCACGCTTCCCAAAGCGTATGACGCCTTTCCACGGTGAAACTTTTAGAAGTACCTTGTCATTGACTTGGAACTCCAGTGGTTTGCGACGCTGATCAGCATAACTCTTTTGCCGGTCCCGTGCCGCCGCCAACCGATTTCGAATCTGTACGATCTTTTCCGAAGTTTCGTACACTAGTTCAGGCCCAGTGAGTTGACTCTCACCCACTTCAGCCCAGCAAAGAGGAGAACGGCATTTCCGTCCGTACAGTGCTTCGAACGGAGCAGCCTTGATGCTCGTGTGATAACTGTTATTGTACGAGAATTCTACCAACGGCAGATGAGCTTCCCAACCCTTGCCAAAATCGATCACACACGCCCGCAGCATGTCTTCTAAAGTTTGAATCGTACGCTCACTCTGACCGTCAGTCTGTGGATGGTAAGCCGTACTCATGTCTAGTTGGGTACCCAAAGCCTTGTGTAAAGACTTCCAGAAGTGAGAAGTAAAATGGGAGTCACGATCCGAGATAATAGAAACTGGTACCCCGTGCTTAGAAACAACTTCTTTCAAGTAAAGACGAGCCAAACGATCCATAGTGTCGGTCTCCTTAATAGCAAGAAAATGAGCTGATTTCGTCAACCGATCGACAATCACCCATATCTTGTCATTCCCGCTTGGTGATTTTGGAAGTTGTGTGACAAAATCCATAGTAATCCGTTCCCATTTCCATTCCGGAATTTCAGGTTGTTGCAAGAGACCCGACGGTTTCTGGTATTCCACCTTGACCTTAGCACAGGTCAAGCATTTGCTCACGTATGAGGCTATGTCCGACCTCATGTTTGGCCACCAGTAAAGCACCTTCAGATCTTGGTACATCTTATCCGAACCAGGATGAATAGAATATCGGGACTTATGAGCTTCATCAAGAACAAGCTCCCGTAGTCCCCCGAATAAAGGAACCCATATACGTTCTGCGAAATAGTGCAGGCCATCAGGCCTTCGCTCTAGGTGCTTGTCGGCACCGTGCATGGTTTCAGCTTTAAGGTTTTCCTCCTTCAAAGCTTCCGATTGGGCAGAACGGAGTTGATCAGGTAGCGACGAATGAATAGTGAGCTGCAACGCCCGAACGCGACGAGGTTTAGTAGATTCCTTCCTGCTCAAGGCGTCTGCTACAACATTCGCCTTGCCAGGATGGTACTTAATAGCACAATCATAGTCGTTCAAAAGTTCGATCCAACGGCGTTGCCGTATGTTCAAGTGTTGTTGGTCGAAAATGTGTTGGAGACTCTTGTGATCGGTGTAGATGGTGCATTTGGTACCGTACAAGTAATGTCTCCAAATTTTCAACGCAAATACTACGGCACCCAACTCCAAGTCATGAGTTGTGTAGTTCTTCTCGTGCACTTTAAGTTGACGAGAAGCATACGCAATCACTTTCTCGCGTTGCATCAACACGCAACCGAGTCCATGAATGGAAGCATCACAGTAGACAACAAAATCATCAGGACCCTCAGGTAAAGACAAAATAGGAGCAGAACACAGTTTAGACTTCAGTTCTTCAAACGCTGACTCTTGCGATTCACCCCAGTCGAACTTCCTATCCTTCTGAGTGAGAGTGGTGAGGGGTTGAGCAATCTTCGAGAACCCCTGAATGAAACGACGATAATAGCCCGCAAGGCCTAGGAATTGCCGCACCTCAGTTGGCGTCTTTGGTGCTCCCCAGTCCTTGATCGCTTCGATCTTAGCTGGATCGACATGAATTCCTAGTTCATTGACCACATGTCCTAGGAATTGAACTTCGCGTAACCAAAAGTCACACTTTGAGAACTTGGCGTAAAGTTGTTCCCGTCGCAAGAGTTCCAAAACTAACCGCAGATGTTCCCCGTGTTCGGTCTCGTTCTTGGAGTAGATCAGAATGTCATCAATAAACACAATGACAAACTTGTCCAGATACGGTTTACAGACGCGGTTCATCAAGTCCATGAAAACCGCCGGTGCGTTCGTGAGACCGAAAGGCATGACCAAGAATTCGAAATGGCCATAACGTGTTCGAAAAGCAGTCTTTGCAACGTCAGCCTCCCTGACGCGCAGCTGGTGATAACCGGACCTCAAATCGATCTTGGAATAATAACTAGAACCCTGAAGCTGGTCGAACAGATCATCAATACGTGGAAGAGGATAACGGTTCTTGATGGTCAATTTGTTCAGTTCTCTGTAGTCTACGCACAATCGGAAACTCCCATCCTTCTTCTTAACAAATAAAATCGGGGCTCCCCAAGGGGAAGAACTTGGCCGGATGAAACCCTTGTCCAAGAGTTCCTGTAACTGACTAGACAATTCCTGCATCTCGGGAGGTGCAACACGGTAGGGGGCCCGAGCAATAGGAGCAGCCCCTGGTACAAGATCAATACCGAACTCGACTTGACGATGAGGAGGAAGACCAGATAAATCATCGGGAAAAACATCAGGAAACTCGCGTACCACCGGAATGTCGTCGATCTTCTTTTCATCAGCAGAGGAAACAGATAAAAGCGCCAAAACAGCTGGATAACCCTTTCGAAGACACTTAAGGGCTTTCATGCTAGAGATGATGTTTAGCGGAACACCACCCTTGATACCGTACACAGAAAGGAATTCTCCATCAGGGAGAGGAATCCGAATAACCTTATCGTAACAGACAATCTCCGCGCGATACAAAGATAACCAATCCATTCCTACCACAACGTCAAAACTACCCAAAGGTACCGGCATAAGGTCGATGGGGAACGATAAACCCGACAACTCTAACTGACACTCCCGAAGAACACTAGTAGCTTCAATCGTCTTACCGTCAGCTAACTCAATAATATACTTGGTCTCTAATGGTACGGGTACTACATCTAGCAGTCGACTAATATCCATGGATACAAAACTCTTGTCGGCACCAGAATCAAATAACACGCTAACAGAACGATTATTGAGAAGAAACGTACCGGTGACTGTGTCAGGGTCCTGCCTAGCCTCAGCAGCTCCAATGACGAAGGCACGTGCATTTCTGCCGCCGCCCCCGTTGTTACCATTCCCGTTGTTCCCACCCTGTTTCAGTTTTGGGCAATCCTTCTTGTAATGCCCAGTGTCACCACAGTTGTAGCATCCCTGTTTCCCTGTAGTCCCCTGAGTAGTCGGAGCTGAACTGTTGGTCGGAGCCTGAGTCGATGGAAGTGTAGCCCGACAATCTTTAGCATAATGCCCTGTTCGCTGGCAGCGGTGACAACGGTTACTGTCGCAGTTCCCTTGGTGATGGCGTCCACACTTGTTGCATTTGGGCAGTTTTCCCGCATAACCACCCTGCTTGTTACCCGAAGACGATGAACCCCCATTATCAAACCTTTTACCCTGCTGTGTAGACCCAGATCCTTTCCCGTCGTTTTCCCACTTGCGCTTATTGTTCTCTGGAGCCTTAGCAGTCGAACCTTTCGCAGGCAAAATCCCCTCATTCACCTTTAAATTAGTCATCCTATGGGCCGATCGAACTACCTCCGCATAAGTAGGATGATTTCCAGCAGCCACTAACCCTGCAATTTCCGGTACTAATCCTGATACATAGTGTTCAATCTTACGATACTCTGGCACGTGCAGATCGGGACACAGCACTGCCAACTCATTCCTCCTCACAGTATACTTCTCGATTTCCGATCCAGTCATCTTGAGGTTCCATACCTCATGTTCCAGCTTCTGTACCTCTTCTCTCGGGCAATACTCCCGCTTCAGCAACTGCACAAAGTTCTCCCATGGCATAGCATATGCCTCCCCAATACCCATGTTCTGGGTGATACCATTCCACCAAGTCAATGCCACGTCCTGAAATAACGCAGCAGAATACTTCACCCGATCTTCTGGGAGACAGTTACACATCAGAAATACCGACTCCACTTTCTCCAACCACCTAAGCAAGCTAACTGCACCCTCCGTGCCAGAGAATTCCTGGGGCTTGCAGTCCCGGAACATTTTGTAGGTGCACATGGGTGGGGGTGGGTCAACAGGACCCCCTGAAATGAAACGTATGAGAAACCACGAATAACGTAAACAAGGTTCACCAATAAGGCAAAGAAAACGGATAAAACAACTTACCACCACCGTTGTGCCCTAACTGAAAGGCAGCCTGGAGCAAGTTGTTCAGATCAGCCTGTGATAGGTTAATTCCTCCACCACGACCACCAGCACCACCGCGACCACCACCACGTCCACCATTGCGACCACCTCCACGTCCTCCACGCACTCCAGACATGATTCTGGCAGAAAGAACGAGAAAATTTAATTTCGCAGTTAAAGATAACCACTAATGTTCACAAGATCAAAGCCAGATCCAATCCAGGACTATCCCCTCAAACCCAGAGCTCACTAGGGCTTCCATGCATTTCGTTTTATGATTTTGTGTGCACCCAAAATGATAAAACGCTCTACATGGTCCTCCAAGTGTTCTCCTAGTTCAAAGATCAAATCACCGAACATAGACTCTTAGCTACACACCGTAATACTACGGTAGTTTATGACAAGTGTTTCTATTGGAGTGCGAAAGGGAGATGTCCGAGCCTTGGACAAATCTCAAGAGCACACGAGTTACTCCAATAGACTACACTGTCTAGATAATAAGTAACCCAACCTAAGATAGAACGGATGATGTAACGTAGAAAGACCAACGATTTAGAGACACCCCGACAAGACCATACGTAAACCACTATAACGTTTAGTACCATGTGATCGTCTAGTGTGTGCAACTCGGCTATAGACTAGACTCTACATGCAGTCCTAGTTCACTATAACCTGGCTCTGATACCAATCTGTCACACCCTCAAAATCCACTTGCGGAGTTTTACCGCGAGGCGCATGACAAACCAGGATCCAAACCAACGATCACAATAAACAAGTCTAAATGAATTAAAATGCAAATTCAAAACATAGTTTAAAATCCCGTTTACAGCGGAAGCTTATTCAAAACATTATCCAAAATAATAAACCAATGTTCAATGTTGTAAGACCATGCAACCCTAACATAGACGCCGTGCAGACGCGTGCGCCCTAGTTCTGTCGTGCTACCTTAGCGACCTGAGAAAACATGTAAAAGTTTACGTCAGCACAAAAATGCTGGTGAGTTTACAGGTTTTGTATCCAAGTACCAAGTCCACCTGTCCATACTATAACAAATAGAAAACCAGTATACGCTAGCTAGGCGTACGTTTTGTTACTACCACGATTGGAAAACCATTACTAACGCGAATACCAGAAGTATGCCCGATGTATGTTCCTGTTGTTCCTGTTGTTCCTGTTTGAGACAATATGCACCCGCCGACCCTCCAAGTCGACGAGCGGGGTTGGTCACTCCCAATAGCGCTATTCACATTTCCCCGTTGTGCTAACCCGCACATTCATGGTTCCCCCCGGGACTTCCAAAGATCGTGTAGTACACAATAGAAACCCATAGTATGACAGTAGTTACCAAATAATCGTTTTAACACATGTTTTCTCCCCCGAAAGTATAAAACCAGTTTAAAAGAGGGGCCGTAAACTCACCTTAAGTTCCGTTACTCCTTAACCCGAGTAAACTCAGCTGCTATGCTAGTCCCGTAAAGCGGCGACCTAACATACGACAGTTACAAGTACTTAGACTAATAACCCGCAGGTTAATTAGTCCCTAGATGTCCAGACCATAACCAAGTTCGTTTGAAAACACCGTGACTGTTTAACCGACCCAAAGTACAAGACTCGACATCCCATTGGTGACCCGAGACCTCTCGTGTTATGTTTACGCTCCAAAACGTACAATAACGCAAGTACACTTAACCTACGTTAACGCACAACAAGTTATAGCACACAGTTCACGTATCACCGAAATACATCCAAATATATGTTACCAAGTTATTAGACATGTTACGGGTTCCTAGCATGTTTCTACATGTTAAATCGGGTCTCGGAATGCTAATTTACACTTACAGCAGCAGTACACGCGATTAGGAAAAGTCAACTAGTGATTAGAAGCCCTATTCGCCCCTACTATAGGCGATTAGGGGCTATTCCCCTTTATTTCATGCGATTAGGGGCTACTCCCCTGAACTTACTAGTGATTAGGGCTAATCACCTGAACTTACTAGTGATTAGGGCTACTCGCCTGAACTTACTAGTGATTAGCCTTCTACTCGCCACTATATAGGCGATTAGCACCTCCATTCGCATGACTATGGGCGATTAGCATTGCTACTCGCTTGTAGTCATGCTGTTCCGGTTTTTCGCGCGTTTAACGCTCCAAATCAGATCCAGAGCGTGTGTAACTACCCAATATCATCCCAAACACTATCCTAAACATGTTTAACCCCAAACCCTTCGTTCAACCTCGTAAAATCAGTCCTGCATGCAACCAAAGCAATCCAAACACCATTCACATAGCATGCAACATTCAATTAACGCATGTAATCATAACCCTATTATCCAATTACTGAGATTTCTATCATCATACTAACAATATTAATTCTGACCTAGCATGATAACACATCAAAACATCATCAAGATTCATAAAAATCCTATCTTTCTAATCATACATACCCATAACGCATGTTTATTAGTTATAATCCGATTAACAACCCTTATTGACGATTTTCAGAAAGCTTTTTCGTTTATGAACAGGTCTGGACCATTAGGGATTGATTAAAAACGTTTACAAAGTGTTATGGATGAGAATCAAACCTTGGAATTGTAAAAGAATGATGGTTAGACCTTGAAACCTTGTGTTTTTGATCAAAATCGCCTTCCAGAGGTTGTTTAAGTGTTTGGGGCGGTTATGGGACGACTAGGGTTGATATTAGAGAGTTTAGGAGGTTAAGTATTGTATTTATAGGCGTTTCTAGTCGTTCTAGCACGTTACATGCGATTGTGCAGCAGTTCATGCGATTAGGGCTGCTAATCGCATGAATGAGCATGCGATTGGGCCTACTCGCCCCTAACATCACACGAGTAGGGGCCTAATCGTCCCTATGTCCCTCTACTCGCCTCCCCTACAGGTGATTAGGCTTCCTAATCGCCTGTAGGGGTTGGTTTGGTGCGTTTTGCGCGTTAAACCCCGTTTTAACATATGTTAATGCATATTCATGTACCGACAAGTCACATAATGATTGTAAACACATAACACAAGTAAATACACATATTTACACTCGTTCACCAATTCCGGGACTCGAGACTCGTACGTTCCGTATGCCCTGACGATCCTACAAATCGTCACCGTTTGTACACTTGGTTAAGGACCGACATCTAACGAACCTCTAGACCAACATCCAATGATCTTCTAGACTAACCAATAGTTCCCGAACCATAACCCGACTTAACTAACCCAGTTAAGTACAATATACGCGTGACTCGCTAAGGTAGACTTTCATCTAGACAACGTTGTTAACCAGAATTTGCCGGGTGTCACAATTTCAAAGTTTGCTGCAAAAGTTGATTCAGGTTATTTTCTTGGTTATTCTCCCACTAGAAAAGCCTACAAGGTTTTTAATTCAAGAACCAAGATAGTAGAAGAAACACTGAATGTCAAGTTTAATGAGCAAAACACACTCTCATTCCAGCACATCCTGCTGGACTCTTTGACCTTGACAACTTTAATTTCGGACCTGAAAAGACTGCCACTTCATCTAAACCTATTTATTATGGTGATCAAAGGTTTGATGATGAGGATCCTACATCATGGACTCCTAATACAGTCATTAAGTCAACTTTTAAACCATCAGAAGTTTCACAAACTTCTGATTCAACAACTGCTGATGTACAAACTCAAACATCTGTTTCAGCTCCTATAACCACTAAAGATGTTCAAACAGCTGAACCGGATATTATAAACCTTAGTGGTTTGTTTGAAGAAGTACAAGAGACACCTACATCTGTCACTGGTTTACAACAACTGATTGAACACAAAGATCATCCATTGGATCAAATCATGGGTGATATTGCATCAGGGGTTCTCACAAGAAACCAACTTTCCAACTTCTGCTTTTTCTCAGCATTCTTTTCTCAGTTGGAACCAAAGATGTATCAAGAAGCCCTCAAAGATAACAATTGGGTTCAAGCTATGCAAGAAGAGTTGCTCCAATTCAAGAAGCAACAGGTCTGGGAAATCTGTCCTTTACCACCAAACAAGCTACCAATTGGCACAAGATGGATTTTTAAAAACAAACAAGATGGAGCTGGTATGATTATCAAGAACAAGGCAAGACTGATGGTACAAGGTTATTCTCAAGAAGAAGGAATTGACTATGATGAAACCTTTGCTCCAGTTTCAAGACTTGAAGCCATCAGGTTATTTCTGGCTTATGCAATTTCCAACAAAATTAAGGTTTTTCAAATAGATGTTAAGAGTGCATTTTTATATGGAAAATTAAAAGAGGAAGTGTATGTATGTTTGTCAGCCACCTGGGTTTGAGGATCCTTCTCATCCTGAGTGGGTGTACAAACTTGACAAGGCTCTTTATGTGCTAAAACAGGCTTCCAGAGCTTGGTATGAAACACTTTCCAACTTTTTACTCAAAAATCACTTTACAAGAGGTTCCATTGAGAAAACACTTTTCATCAAACATGTTGGAAATCATGTCTTACTTGTTAAAATTTATGTTGATGATATCATTTTTGGTTCAACTAACACAAAACTGTGTGATGAATTTAAGAAACTCATGCAATCAAAATTGGAGATGAGTACAATGGGAGAATTGCAGTACTTTTTGGGACAGCAGATTAAACAACAAACAAATGGAACTTTTATACATCAATCCAAATATGTTAAAGAATTATTAAACAAATTTTCTTTACAAGACTGTAAATCATGTTCCACTGCCATGACACCAACCACACAAGTTGAACCAGATGATCAAGGAAAACAGGTTGATCAAACCATGTATAGATGTATGATAGGTTCCCTTTTTTATCTAACTGCTTCTAGACTAGATATTATGTTTTCAACATGTGTTTGTGCTAGATATCAATTAGCTCCTAGGGAATCACACCTAATTGCAGTCAAAAGAATTTTCAGATATCTAAAAGGAACATCTACACTTGGAATTTGGTATCTTGCTTCAAGCAATACCAAATTAACAGCTTTTTCAGATACTGACTATGCAGGGTGCAAAATGTCAAGAAAAATCAACTTCTGGTGGTTGTCAATTCTTGGAAACTGTCTGGTGTCCTAGCAATCAAAGAAACAAACATCTGTGGCAACTTCAACTGCTGAAGCTGAATACATTGCAGCTGCAAGTTGTACATCACAGATCCAATGGCTTCAATATCAACTACTTGATTATGAAATCAAAGAGACCAAGACCCCATTGCTTGTAGAAAGTAAATTTGCCATTAGCATAATTCAAAATCCTGTTCAGTTTTTAAAAACTAAACATATTGAAATCAGGTATCATTTCATATGGGATTGCTATGAAAAAGGCAAGATTGAAGTGAAGCATGTGACAACAGCTAATCAAATAGCTAACATATTCACCAAACCCCTTGACACATCAACATTTCAGAAAGTTAGTATCCATTCTTGGGATGCTAAATTTGTAAGTGTTTTTCATTTTCCTGCACATATTTTACTTTCACTTACATTGTTACTAATTTGTCACAAAACTTCTAAAGACAAAAAGAGAGAAACTACTGATGTACAAAAGCATTAGTATGGGGATATTTTCAAAAAAAATGATCAACTTCTGATAAAATAAACTTCAGAAGTTATGAATAAAGTGTTTATAAATGTTCTCATCAGTGGTTAACAAACTACTGAAGAGAAATTGGGAACTACTGATGAATATTGTTCATCATCAGCAGCTTTGTCAATAAGGGTAAATCAGACATTTACCACTTCAGAAGTTTGACCTAGGGCGGTTATAAACTTCTGATAAACACCTTTTCCAACACTTACCCTTTCAAAAACCAAATTCCCTCCTTTTCTCTCATAAACACTCTCAAACCCTCCCCTGCAAATAACCAAAAACACTGTTCTATCCACACACACACAAAACCACATGGCTCTTATACTGAAACAGTGACACAATCAAAGAGGCTACATTGTGAAAGATGAAGCCTGGTCCAAATACGAAGAAATCATTGATTTAGTCGTTCAATCTCAATACTGTGGTGGATCGTTTTTACAAAAACAAGTTTAGTTGATCATACAAGTCTACTAATCCAGGTGCGGAATCCCTAGATCAGTTACAAAATGATAGTAATTGAATCAAACATACGAATTCACCGTTTCAACATCCATTTCATTCATAAACAAGTGTTATAATCTTTACAAATAGTGTTTAAGATGAAATAATCAAGTTCTAGACTCTTCCTGAAAAACTAGAGAGAATACAGACCGAACACACTGACAAAAATGGCAAAAAGTTAAACTTAAAACGAAATTTCAACTATTTATAGGACTGCACATTCGCCCCCCGTAAGGGTCGAATGTGCAGGTTTGCCCCTTCATATGTATATCTATCTTTCACATTCGTCCGTTTCTCTCTACCTTCAACCTTTATATCTACCTTCGACCTTCTGTTTTTCCACATTCGCCCCCAAGTAATCGACAAAACAACTTTATATGTACATTCCAAAAGCATTAGTCGCAAAACGTGCATCAACAAACTCCCCCTCGACTATTTGTAAGGACAGAAAGGATTGAAGAAACCTCTTTTACCAACCTTAGTCTAATTCCTACTTCTGCCAAAATACTCTAAGTATGAAACTACTGAAGAAAGAAGACCCAAGTACTGAAGAAGGATTCAACAAGTAATGAAGACTAAAGATCAGAAGTTCTGAAGTCAAACCAGACAAGTCAACTAAAGAACTGCTGAAGAAAAACTACTCATCAGTAGTTTGTCACTCATCAGCACTTGTAATAGAATCTTTCCACCACCCTTATGTCTCAGTAGTTTAGTAGTTTATTATTACTTTATCATTTTGTACAAGTTCCAAGACTGCAACTTGTGGCAGACTTGCTTTTGTAACAAGGTTCATGTATTTGTTTGTCTATAAATAGATGGGTTAATCCCTCTGTTTTAGACATCGATTTTAATAGAAAACTGAAATCATTCAAAGCTTTTACTTGATATTCCATTTCATAATCTGAGAATATATTTGCTTATTTATTGTCATATACATTCAATACTTAGATTCTCATTAACTGTCTTTAGTTTATAAATATCCAGGGGGAGTACTAACTCCTGTTGATTGTGAAACTTTATAACTTATTTCGCTGTGGAAACTACTTTGATTAAACTTGCAAAACACATGAGTGTTCACAAGCAGGCAACTGTTAAAGAGCATACTGATCCAATAATTGGTATTAGAGCACTGGTTTATCTGATCAAATATCAATCTAACAAATTGAGAATAAGACACAAGCTCTTATTAATATTCAATAAAGGATAAAAGTTCACTTTTTTCAACATCCATCACTTTGAGAGAAACTTGACAAATCAATACTCTCCAAAATGGATCCTCATAATACTGGTTCCACCAATAAGCCTGCTATGCTTGTTCGTTCAGAATATAACATTTGGTAGAAAAGGATGGCACATACTCTGTCTCAAACCAACACTGGTTATTGGAAATCTGTGATATATGGTCCTCACAAACCAGTAAATATAAACCTTGAAACTAAAGTTGAAATACCAAGGGACCCAAAAGACTACACAGATGAAGATTTCCTTAAACATGAGCTTGATGCCAAGGCTTTCTCTATGTTGGCAATGGCACTCCCAAATGAAATCTAATGTGGACTTTTACATTGTGAATGTGCCAAAGAGCTTTGGGATTGCCTAAAAGGGCAGTTTGGAGGAACTGAAGAGGTGATTGCCAATACCAGAGAAATCCTGGCTCAACAATATGAAACATTTACTCATATTAATGGGGAAACTTTGACACAACAATTTGAAAGATTCTCCTCATTAATATCTGAGTTGAAATTAAATGGGAAACTTACTCTATAGTTCTCAGATCTTCACCAGACTTTAACTCCCTCACTCTTACAAAATTACATGGGAGATTGCTTACTTTTGAAAGAGAAATTGATCAAAAGAGAAAGTTGCAAAGTTCTGGTAAAACAGCTGATGACTATATACCAGGTAGTACAACACTGTTGGGACCAGACTCACCATCTTGTCCAAATAATTTTGGATCTTTTGACCACATTGACATAACTGCTGGGATCTCATCAGAAAGATCATATCCAGCTTATGACAATGATGAAAATAGTCAAACTGCTGATAACATGTGTTTTATCATGGATGATTTGAAAAATTTTAGCAGTGATGACTTAGAAGAAATGGACATTTTACACCAACTGGCCATTTTAAGTATAAAAACTAACAAATTTTACAAAAGGTCAGGAAGGAAATTTCCAGGACTGAACAGTTCAATAAAAATTGGTTTTGACAAATCTAAACTTAGATATCACAAGTGTCAGAAGTTGGGACACTTTGCTAGAGAGTGTAGAAGCTCTAGTTATAACCAATCACACTCTGGAAAACAGTTTAACCCTAGTTATAATAGGAATAATGGAACACAGGGAAGTGCACATTTTGTACAGGCACAAGCTCCACAAATCCAATATGTACCACAAATACAATATGTACAGATGCCTGCTCAAATGCAGAGCCAACAATCAATGCCTTCCATTCCAGCTGCTCAACAACCTCCACAAACTCAGCAACCCTCACAACAAAGTCTTTTCACTTCAGGGTATGTTAACTGGAGCGGCCTTCTTTTTGACACAACTGAGTGCAATCCTGATGCAGACAACAAAATGTTTGACATCAACTAGGGAGAACCTGACAATGGCAGAAAGAACTTTGTCTTAATGGCATTTGAGGGCTGCACCTCAAAATCTGCCTTATCTCAGGTATCAAAAGAATCTTTGACAAAACTTTGTTCAAACTCATGTAAAGAATCTTTAGCTTTCATAAGAGAGACTAATGTGCATTTACAAGGCAAAGCCAATGACTTAGAGAGAAAATTTACTCAAATGAAATGTGATTTAGAAAGAAAACTTGCTGTAAAATCAAAAGAAAATTTTAAATTAACAAACAATGCTATTGAAACCCAAGCACAACTTAAAATCATGATAGAAGACCTAGGAAATGTCAGAAAAGAGCTTGCTAATACCAAGGTTGAATGTGAAAAATGGGTTGAGTCATGTAAAGGGTACCAACTGCTGCTTAACAAACAAAGTGCATCAAATGTTAGGTTTGGCATAGGGTACAATCACACTGAAACACCAACTGATTTTTCTCCCAAAACTACTGATGATGGGAGAAGAATATTTCAAAATGAAACTTCTGAAGAGAAAGAATGCACATCTTTTCATGAAAACTTTCTAAAAATTGAAAAAAAAAGTTCTTCAGAAGTACTGATCAAACCTGACTTTAAGCCATCAGTAGTTTCATCTACATAAGGAGTTGAGAACCTGAAAACTACTGATGACCTAAATCAAATCAAAACAGTCAGAAATTTGCCTTTAAATGAAAAAGAAAAGGCAAAAGAATGTGAAATTTGTGGTTTGTTTAACCATAAAACAGAATTTTGTAGATACAGAAAAGGAAATCAGTATATATAATAAGAAGATTTCACAACTGGTTGTGGAAAAACAACTTAAAAATGATTTTGAGGAAACTTTCTTTCCCAAGTACCAACAACCAGGCAACACTTTTTCTCAGAAAAAGATAAAATCTCAACAACAGTCTTTTTCTCAAAATTCTCTTTCAGTAGTTAGACCTAAATCATCAACAGTTTCACAAACTGCTGAGATTAAATATCTCATGAATATGGTATAACTACTAATGACCAAGGTTGATGGTGGTCCTCAATAGGATACCACCATTGCTCTAAATGAAAAATCCATTGCCAAAAAGACATGGATTCCTCAAACTGGTCAAGTACAAACTGTTAATGTTCTCAAGAGCAAACCCAAAGCCAAATTGGCTTGGGTTCCCAAATCTAACTAATTTGCTACTTTGTGCATAGGGTCTCCAGAGGCTTAAATAGCATTTGGTATGTTGACAGTGGAGGCTCAATGCACATGAAAGGATGCAGACACATGATAAACAATTTTATCAGTTAAAGAGAAGGATCTGTATCCTTTGGGAACAATGCCAAGGCATATGTGCTAGGACATGGCAATGTCTCTTCAGGCAAAAACAGTTTGACAAGGTCAATCTGGTTGAAAACCTTGAGTACAACTTGCAGAGTGTGTCACAAATGTGTTGATAGCCAAAAGACGTGACAATGTCTATGTAGTGGACATTGAAAAGGACAAAGTACTGAACAACACTTCCTGTTTCTTCTCAACGGCATCAACTTCAGAAACTGATCTCTGGCACAGGAGACTTGGTCATGTGAACTTTAAAACCATAAATAAAGTCACAAAAATGGGCTTGGTCAGAGGTATACCCTTGAAAGTATACCAGTGTCAAGAACACTGTGTATCCTGTTTAAAGGGAAAGCAGCATAAGTCCTCCTATAAGTCTATTGAAGAATCTAAAACAACTGCATGTCTTCAACTACTCCATATGGACTTATTTGGGCCAATCAAAATCATGAGCCTTGGTAAAAAGAAGTACTAGCTAGTCATCATTGATGACTATTCAAGATTCACAACTACTGATGTACAAACTCAAACATCTGTTTCAGCTCCTACAACTACTTATGATGTTCAAACAGCTGAACCAGATATTATAAACCTTAGTGGTTTGTTTAAAGAAGTATAAGAGCCACCTACACCTGTCAGTGGTTTACAACAACTGATTGAACACAAGGATCATCCATTGGATCAAAACATGGGTGATATTGCATCAGGTGTTCTCACAAGAAACCAACTTTCCAACTTTTTCCTTTTCTCAGCATTCATTTCTCAGTTGGAACCTAAGAAGTATCAAGAAGCCCTCAAAGACAACAATTGGGTGCAAGCTATGGAAGAAGAGTTGTTCCAATTCAGGAAGCAACAGGTTTGGGAAATTTGTCCCTTACCACCAAACAAGCAGATGGGTTTTTAGGAATAAACAAGATGAAGCTGGTATGATTATCAAGAACAAGGCAAGACTGGTGGTACAAGGTTATTCTCAAGAAGAGGGAATTGACTATGATGAAACCTTTGCTCCAGTTGCAAGACTTGAAGCCATCAGGTTATTCTTGTCTTATGCAATTCCCAACAAAATAAAAGTTTTTCAAGTGGATGTTAAAAGTGCATTTTTGTATGGAAAAATCAAAGAGGAAGTGTATGTTTGTCAGCCACCTGGGTTTGAGGATCCTACTCATCCTGAGTGGGTGTACAAACTTGACAAAGCTCTTTATGGGCTGAAACAGGCTCCTAGAGCCTGGTATGAAACACTTTCAAACTTTTTGCTCAAAAATAACTTTACAAGAGGCTCCATTGATAAAACGCTTTTCATAAAACATGTTAGAAATCATGTCTTACTTGTTCAAATCTATGTTGATGATATCATATTTGGTTCAACAAACACAAAACTGTGTGATGAATTCAAGAAACTCATGCAATCAAAATTTGAGATGAGTACAATAGGAGAGCTGCAGTACTTTTTAGGACTACAAATTAAACAACAAACAAATGGATGTATGATAGGTTCCCTTTTGTATCTAACTGCTTCTAGACCAGATATTATGTTTTCAACATGTGTTTGTGCTAGATATCAATCAACTCCTAGGGAATCACACCTCATTGCAGTCAAAAGAATCTTTAGATATCTGAAAGGAACTCCTACACTTGGAATTTGGTATCCTGCTTCTAGCAATACCAAGTTAGCAGCTTTTTCCAAAAGTGACTATGTAGGGTGCAAAATGTCAAGAAAATCAACATATGGTGATTGTCAATTCTTGGGAAACTGTCTAGTGTCCTGGCAATCAAAGAAGCAAACATCTGTTGCAACTTCAACTGCTGAAGCTGAATACATTGCAGCTGCAAGTTGTACATCACAGATACAATGGCTCCAATATCAACTTCTTGATTATGGAATCACAGAGACCAAGACACCATTGCTTGATTATTGAATCATTGCTTCTTGATTATGGAATCTAATACTGATGAAAGTTGTTCTTCATCAGCAGTTTTGTCAATAAAGGTAAATCTGACATTTCCCACTTCAGAAGTTTGGCCTACGGCGGTTATAAACTTCTGACAAACACATTTTCCATCACTTATCCTTTCAAAAAGCAAAATTCCCTCCTTCTCTCTAAAAAACACTCTCAAACCCTAACCTGCAAGCAGAAACACTGTTCGATACACACACAGACAAAGCACATGGCTCTCATATTGAAACAGGGACACAATCAAAGAGGCTACTTTGATAAACATGAATCCTGGTCCCAATATGACTAAATCATTGATTTAGTCGTCAAATCCCAATACTTCACTGCACTCACCATTGATCCTCCAATCCATAATGAAGCTCTTAATGAGTTTTGGGCAAATGCCGAGACGGTGACAGTGAATAATCGGATTATTTCCCTAAATTCAACCATCCAAGGGAAAGTAATGGCAATCACACCGGCTACCCTGGGAATAAGACTGGGTCTGGATGATGTGGATGCACCAGATAATTTTCCCGACTCTGAAATTCATTTAACCATGACAGAGTGTGGTTACCAAGGTACTCTCTCACATGCAACCATTTTTAAGAAATATTTTGAACAAAAATATAAACTTTTGTTTCATTACATCATCATGTGAATGATTCCAAAAACTGGATCTTATGATCAGATGCCCTCTTTTTCAACCTATTTATCATTCCATTGTGAAAGAAACAAAATTTAGGGCATCATCACTTTTCTTTAATGAGTTGGTGTTGCATCACCAAAATTCTAAAAGATGTTTGTCGGATCAGTAATGCTCTTGATGTTTTGCTTGCTAGTGAACACTTATGTGTTTAGCAAGTTCAATCAGATTTGCACAGCGGAATAAACAAGTAAAGTTACACTATCAACAGGAGTTATTACTCCCCCTGAATGTTTGAAAACTAAAGATAAGCTTAATGAGAATCTAAGTATTGAATGTGAATGACAATAAATACTCAAACAGATTCTCAGTAAATGAAATGGAAATAACAATAATAAGCTTTGAAGGATTTCAGTTTCAATTAAAATCAATGTCTAAAACAAAGGGATGAACCCATCTATTTATAGACATACAAATACATGAACCTTGCCAAAAAGCAAGTCTGCAACAAGTTGCAACAAGTTGCATTCTTGGAACTTGCACAAAAAGATAAAGTAATAATAAACAAATAAACTACTGAAACATAAGGGCGGTGAAAATATTCTATTACAAGTGCTGATGAATGACAAACTACTGATGAGTAGTTTGTCTTCAGTAGTTCTTCAGTGAACTTGTCTGGTTAGACTTCAGAACTTCTGATCTGTTTTCTTTAGTAATTGTTGAATCCTTCTTCAGTACTTTAGTGTTCTTTCTTTAGTAGTTCTATACTTAGAATAATTTGCAGAAGAATGAATTAGACTAAGGTTTGCAAAAGTGGTTTCCTCAATCCTTTTTGTCCTAACAATCTCCCCCTGGATTGATGAAGCCAAAACCTTTTCTAATTCCTTATTGTTGTTTTCTTCTGTCATTGACTATATTCCATATTTCCTTGAACATGGAATTCTTCAGTTGATTCAGCTCTTCATCAGTGAGAGATCCCTTATGAGGTTCCAAATGTTCAATTGTAAGCAATTCGTGTTTTGATAGATTCTTCAGTTCATTCATGGATTTGTAGGCCTTGCTTGTAAGATCTCTTCTTGTCACCAATACTGAGTTGGAATAAGTAAAGGACCATCTGATGATCAGCACTTTAGATTTGTCAAAATCTAAAGTATAGGGAACCATGCTGGATCCCTTGGATATTCCTGAGTGTTGGATGTTTTCTATTTCAGTGACTCTTAGGTGGTATTCACTTCTGTCTTCATTTTGCACCACATCATGTAATTTGAAAGTAGGTAAATGATGTTCAATAACTACCTTTATGTGCAGTTTGTCAGTGATAGTCTTCTGAATTTGGTAAGCAAATGTTGAAGGATCCCTAAATTGTGTTATTAGAGGTTTTTCTTCAATATCAAAGTCTCCTTGTACAACTGTGTTGCCTTCTAGTAACACCATCTTGAAATCAGTCTTTGTATTGTCCTCTGGCTTTCTCTTGGTAGCTGGTCTTTGTTTGACACCAGAATTCTAACTACTGAAGTTGATACTTCAGAAGTTTTGAACTTCTCTGGATTTGCAGCCTTGGCAACCTTGTATTTCTTGTATGTGTCCAGTAGTTTGTCTTCATTCCACTTTGACACTGAGGCTTTTGAACCATAGTCATTAGCTACCAGTTCTTCAATTATTTATGCTCTCTTGGCTTTTCTATCCTTCTCTGTTGTATTCTTGTCAGCAACAAGTTGAGCTCTTCTGGTTAGCTCATCCATTGAGAGCCCTTTGAGTGAATAGGCTTTTGTTTTGTTGTTCTTTGTTATGAAAGACATCAGTTGTTGTCTTTTGTCTTCTTCATCAATTCTTTCTGTTTCAGCTTGCCTATTCAACTCTGCTTCATAAGCTTGAAGCTTTTCATTTAAGCATAAGTCTTCCCTTGCTTCCAAGTTGTTCTAGATCTCTTCTTCCTTAGCCTTTCTTTGGGCTGCAATTAAACTCTTCTCTAGTAGTTCTTTGGACATTGAAATTGGAGAAGGGTTCAGCACAGTCATTGTTGTTGTTGTAGGCCTTGGAATAGGAGTTGGTTGTTGTTGTTCAGTTGGTTTGGAAGGCTCTTTACCTGTTTGTATGTTGGAAGTGTTAACTGCTGAAGTGTTGACAGAAGTGTCAACTACTGAAGGATTGTCTTCAGTACTTTCAGAGTCTTGAGCAGTTTCTTCATTATGGCCTTGGGAAGTTTCAGCTTCAACTTCAGTTCTAGAAACAAGCCTTTGTTGATCTTCTTTTTGTTTTTGGGCTTTTTCTAGCAGTTGTTGTTGTTGTAGAGCCATTCTTTCCTTTATCCTGGCTTCCAGTGACTCCTTTGGTTCCTTAATCTTCTCCCCATTTTGGCTTCATCCACTTCTGGAAGCCTGCCAGGTTAAGAAGTTCTACCAGTGAGTTCAGCAAGCTGTCTTGAGTTGTTGTCAATCTTGTTGGACAGCTCACAAAGTTTCTTGTTAATCACCTCAAATTGAGTTTTGGTTGACAACTCCAAAGCAGTTGTGAAAGATTTGAGGTGATTGGCAATGAGGGTGTGCATCAGCTTGTATAGGGGACCATCTAGGATGCATAGTTGGTTCATATCTATGCTTGATGACCCAGGGAATTGGGTAGGCATTTTTAGTGAGGGGTGTGTTTTTGGGTGATCTTCATGTTGTACAGAAGATGCCACTTTAAGGAATCAGAGATCAAGTAGACTTTAACCTGATCTGGTGTGACCAGCTCTTTGAGCTTAGAGACACCAGGTGCAGGACCTTCACTAGCAGCCGTCAATTCATGTTTGGTGGAGTGTGAATCATCCTCCAAATCAATGGAATCATCTGAATCCCTGATTACATCCTCAATAAGGACAATATTAGTTATATCATGAGCTAGGCCCAACCCAGTTGTCTCATGTACCTCCTTTTCTTGGTTCAGAGGATTTCCTACCTCAGGCATTAAGCCTTCATCAGTAGTTTCCACAAATGAGGTCTTAACAATGTTACTTCTGTCCTCAGATCCACCACTGGGTGGTAAATGAGTAGTAGCAGCCTCAAATGTACCTAAGGTCTCTAAGTTTGGGCATAGAAACCCTGGTTCATCCTCATCTCTTGGGTTAGGGCTATGGACATCCATATTCATGTCAAATTCTGAAGGTATGTCCCTGTTTGATGTGGTTGTTGGGGAATGACATGTTCTAATGGGATGGTCTCTTTTAGCCCAGAGAGAAGTTTGGCAATTTCTATGGTTTCAGGTTCAGAAGTTTGTGGTAAAGGTTTAGCAGTTTGGGGTAAAAGTTCAGCAGTTTCAAAAGAAGAGTCAATTGGTATGGTTTTCTTAAATTTCTTTCTTTAGAAGAGAATTGTGATTAGTGCTCTTGTGGGGGTTTGAGATGGATGAGACTGAGAGGATGTTTCAGTCACATCTTTATCAAGTGCAGATTGCACATTGGCAAGTTCAGGCATCTCAACCTCCTGAACTGCCTTTCTTTTAAGGCTGGTGGGTTTTGGTTTTTGTTTTTTTGTTTTCTTGGCCTTTTTGGGTGAGGGTTTGGAAGATGAGAGTTCCATAGGGACTGTTGTTTGTTCCCCTTGGTCATCTTCTGGCCAGGCACCCGGTTTATTATGCCTAAAGTATGCTTGTAAGGTTAATGGGTTTAAAACAGTTGTTTTACCCATAAGCACCTCTTCTCCAAGTTCTTTTATTATGCATTGCATAATGAACCTTGGATACAACAAAAAATTCTTTTTAGAATTAAGGCGATGCAACACCAACTCATTAAAGAAAAGTGTTGATGCCCTGAATTTTGTTTCATTCATAATGGAATGAAAAATAGGTTGAAAAGTAGAGGGCATCTGATCATAAGATCCAGTTTTTGGACTCAAACACATGATGATGAAATGAAACAAAAGTTTGTACTTAGGTTCAAAAAATTTCTTAAAAATAGTAGCATGTGAGAAAGTACCTTGGTAACCACACTCTGTCATGGTCAGATGAATTTCAGAGTTTGGAAATTGATCTGGGGCATCCACATCATCTAGACCCAGTCTAATTCCCAAAGTTGCTAGTGTGATTGCCATTGTTCTCCCTTGGATGGTTGAATTGAGGGGGATCACTTGATCATTCACTGTCACCGTCTCCGTGTTTGCCCAAAACTCATTTAGAGTTTCAGTGTGGATTGGAGGATCAATGGTGAGGGCAGTGAAGTATTTGGATTTAACGTCTAAATCAATGATTTCGTTGTATTGGGACCAGGCTTCATGTTTTTCAAGTAGCCTCTTTGATTGTGTCCCTGTTTCAGTGTTAGAGCCATGTGGTTTGTGTGTGTGTGGATCGAACAGTGTTTTTGTTTGCAGGTTAAGGGTTTGAGAGTGTTTTGAGAGAGAAGGACGGAATTTTGCTTTTTGAAAGGATAAGTGTTGGAAAAGGTGTTTATCAGAAGTTTGTAACCGCCCTAGGTCAAACTTCTGAAGTGGTAAATGTCTAATTTACCCTTAATGACAAAACTTCTGATGAAGAACAACTATCATCAGTAGTTCCCATTTTCTCTTCAGTAGTTTGTTAACAACTGATGAGAATGTTTATAAACACTTTATTCATAACTTCTGAAGATTATTTTATCAGAAGTTAATCATTTTCAGAAAATATTCCCATACTGATGTTTTGTTCATCAGTAGTTTTCTCTGTTTTTGTTTTTCAGAAGTTTTGGACTAAAAACAGACGTAAGTGAAAAATAAAATATGTGCAGAAAAGTAAAAGAAACACTTACAAATTTAGCATCCCAAGCATGGATACTAACTTCTGAAATGTTGATGTGTCAAGGGGTTTAGTGAATATGTCAGCTATTTGATTAGCTGTAGTCACATGCTTCACTTCAATCTTGCCTTTTTCATAGCAATCCCTTATGAAATGATACCTGATTTCAATATGTTTACTCTTTGAGAATTGAACAGGATTTTGAATGATGCTAATGGCAGATTTACTGTCTACAAGCAATGGTGTCTTGGTCTCTTTGATTCCATAATCAAGAAGTTGATATTGTAGCCATTATATCTGTGATGTACAACTGGCAGCTGCAACGTATTCAGCTTCAGCAGTTGAAGTTGCAACAGATGTTTGCTTCTTTGATTTCCATGACACTAGACAGTTTTCCAAGAATTGACAATCACCAGATGTTGATTTTCTTGACATTTTGCACCCTGCATAGAAGCAGGATACCAAATTCCAAGTGTAGGAGTTCCTTTCAGATATCTGAAGATTCTTTTGACTGCAATTAGGTGTGATTCCCTAGGAGCTGATTGATATCTAGCACAAACACATGTTGAAAACATAATATCTGGCCTAGAAGCAGTTTGATATAAAAGGGAACCTATCATACATCTATACATGGTTTGATCAACCTGTTTTCCTTGATCATTAGGTTCAAATTGTGTGGTAGGTGTCATGGGAGTGGAACATGATTTACAGTCTTGTAAAGAAAATTTGTTCAATAATTCTTTAACATATTTAGATTGATGTATAAAAGTTCCATTTGATTGTTGTTTAATCCGCAGTCCTAAAAAGTACTGCAGTTCTCCCATTATACTCATCTCAAATTTGGATTGCATGAGTTTCTTAAATTCATCACAAATTTTTTGTGTTTGTTGAACCAAATATGATATCATCAACATAAATTTGAACAAGTAAGACATGATTTCCAACATTTTTAATGAAAAGAGTTTTATCAATGGAGCCTCTTGTAAAGTTATTTTTGAGCAAAAAGTTGGAAATTGTTTCATACCAGGCTCTTGGAGCCTGTTTTAGCCCATATAGAGCTTTGTCAAGCTTATACGCCCACTCAGGATAAGAAGGATCCTTAACCCGGGTGGCTGACAAACATACACTTTCTCTTTGATCTTTCCATACAAAAATGCACTTTTAACATCCATTTGAAAAACTTTTATTTTGTTGGAAATGGCATAGGCCAGAAATAACCTGATGGCTTCAAGCCTTGTAACCGGAGCAAAGGTTTCATCATAATCAATTCCTTCTTCTTGAGAGTAACCTTGTACTACCAGTCTTGCCATGTTCTTAATAATCATACCAGCCTCATCTTGTTTGTTCCTGAAAACCCATCTTATGCCAATTGGTATCGTGTTTGGTGGTAAGGGACAGATTTCCCAAACCTGTTGCTTCTTGAATTGAAGCAACTCATCTTGCATAGCTTCCACCCAATTGTTGTCTTTGAGGGCTTCTTGGTACTTTTTAGGTTCCAACTGAGAAATGAATGCTGAGAAGAAGCAAGAGTTGGAAAGCTGGTTTCTTGTGAGAACACCTGATGCAATATCACCCATGATTTGGTCCAATGGATGATCTTTGTGTTCAATCAGTTGTTGTAAACCATTGACAGGTGTAGGTGGCTCTTGTACTTCATCAAATAAACCACTGAGGTTTAAAATTTCTGGTTCAGCTGTTTGACTATCTTCAGTAGTTGTAGGAGCTGAAGCAGATGTTTGAGTTTGTACATCAGCAGTTGTTGAATCAGAAGTTTGTGAAACTTCTGAAGGTTTGAAAGTTGACTTAATGACTGTTTTAGGAGTCCATGGTGCTGGATCCTCATCATCAAACCTCTGATCACCATAATTATGTAGGTTTTGATGAAGTGACAGTCTTTTCAGGTCCAAAATGGAAGCTGTCAAGGTCAAAGAGTTCAGCAGGATGTGCTGGAATAAGAGTGTGCTTTGATTCATTGAACTTGGCATTCAGTGCTGGAATCAACTTTTGCAGCAAACTTTGCAATAGAGTCTTTAATGTTTAGAATGAAACATTGACATCCAAAAGCCCTGAAAAAGGAGATAAGGGGCTTTATGCCATGAAGAACTTCATAGGCAGTTTTGGAGTGTCTCTTGTTGAAAAGGACTCTATTTTGAACATAACATGTAGTGTTAACTGCTTCAGCCCAGAAATACAGTGGTAGGCCTGAATCAGCTAACATAGTTCTTGCTGCTTCAATTAATGTCATGTTCTTCCTTTCTACCACACCATTTTGTTCAAGAGTTTTGGGAACACTGAATTGTCTAATATTCCCTTTAGACAAACAGAATTCATCCAGAGTTTTGTTCCTGAACTCTCTCCCATTATCACTTCTAATGGCTTTGACAGATAGAGAATATTGTTTCTCTACTTGTAGAATGAAGAACTTGATGATTTCAGCTGCCTCATCCTTGGAAAATAAGAAGAATACCCATGTGAATCTTCAATAGTCATCAATGATGACCAAGCAGTACTTCTTCTTACCAAGGCTCATGATTTTTACTGGCCCAAATAAGTCCATATGGAGTAGTTGAAGACATGCAGTTGTTTTTGACTCTTCAATAGACTTATAGGAGGACTTATGCTCCTTTCCCTTTAAACAAGATACACAGTGTTCTTGACACTGGTATACTTTCAAGGGTAGACCTATGACCAAGCCCATTTTTGTGACTTTATTTATGGTTTTAAAGTTCACATGGCCAAGTCTCCTGTGCCAGAGATCAGTTTCTGAAGTTGATGCCTTTGAGAAGAAACAGGCAGTGTTGTTCAGTACTTTGTCCTTTTCAATGTCCACTGCATAGACATTGCCACATCTTTTGGCTATCAACAAAGTATGATCTTCAATGATCTTCTCTATCAACTTCTAGCCTTCTGGTGATATGATCTTGCATGCTGTCTTTGTGAAAAAGAAATGTTAGGATTTGAGTTTGATTGTTTTGATATATTTAGAATAAGATGAGAAATGAAATGATGTGAGTATATATGGAAAGTGCAGCGGAATGATAAACTATAATCAAAACAATAGGAATAAATGTTTTCTCAATCGAATGCTTTCATTAATTGAAATATTACAATCAAATACAAATACTCCCCCTCAGCCTGATCACACAGTGATTGTTTGTCTGAGAGAATGTTTGTGTGTGATGTAATAGAACAGTACAAGCACTGTTCTATTTATAGACAAAACTAAACCACTAGTGACCTGTGCTGACGTCACTTAAGATAGTGACCTCTAACAGAATAACAACATAAAACATTTGCCCTATACAAACTACTGTTGTATTACAAAACACTGTAAACTAAACTACTGTTGAGAGAAAACTCTGATGGTCTTGCAACATCTGTTGGAGTCTAAGTGTTGTTGACTCCAACAGACCTTTAGTCTTCGATACTTGATCAGCAGTTGTTTCTTCATCAGACCTTTGGTCAGCAGTTGTTCTCTATCAGTTGTTCTCTAGCAGTCCTTTGTATCAGCAGTTGTCATAGCAGTTGTATTGATGGAACAGTTGTTAGGGTCAGCAGTCTTTGGGAAGAGTATGTTGTAAAGACTGTTCATTTGAGTGAATAAACTGTTATCATATTTTGGCTTTTCAATCATCTGTTCTTCTCCAGGTCAGCAGACCCAACAATCTCCCCCCTAGAACAGATGATGCCAAAACTAAGCTTTATTCTTGATATTTATTTCTCATCAGACTTTCTCTGATTTGTCCTTTGAATTGAAGTTCAAAGTCCAAGGCAAATAGGTCTTCTATATCTCTTTCAAGTTCAAGATTCAGCGGTGTTTGGAGGTCATTTGCACACAGGCTATATGCATGATCCATGCTTATCTTTGAACCTTTCCATCTGACCTGGGCAAAGTCAATTCATGGTTGTCTTTATTGACTTTCCATTTTAGAATTTTTGAGTTAGTGGATTTGCTGAGATGCACTATTATTTTAGATGAGTTTGGTGATGGAGGTCTCCCAATGAGTTCTCTGAGCTTGTTAGTAGTGGGATCTGAGAAAAAGTGTACTTGATTGAAGAGGCCCTCCTTTATGTAAGTAAAGATCAGCAAACTTCTTCTGATCTTCTTCAGACATTTCTTCTGTTTCTTGAATTGTCTTCTAGCAACAGCAAGATAGATCAGAAGTGTCCAGTAAGCTGTCTAATGTAAAAGCCTGTTGAGGTCTCTTCATCAGTGGTTCATCAGAGTAGACACGTTTTCTAGGTAGGTTAGGATCTTTCTTCTGTTTTTTCTTCCAGTCTCTTGTATGTTTCAACCAGCCTCAGCTCATACCATCTTGCAACTGACCTCATCTCCCCATAATCAGCAGCCACAATCTCTTGTCTCATCCTCTTAAACTTCAAGGCTCTGGCTGGATCTCTTCCTTTACCAAAATCAGGGGCAGAGATTTTAGTTTGGGGATTCTTGGCCAACTCTTCAATTCTTAAGAGTTCTTCTCTGAGTGCATGAGTGGTCCAGCCTGCAAACTGTTTCTTGTTTGCCTTATAAGGCATGGTTGCCAAGATCTGTTCAAGAAGAGATTCCCTAACCTCCTTTTCCATGTCACTGCTGAGAGGCATGGCAGACATGGAGTTGCTCATGGTCTTAGCAAAATCTTCAATTCTTCTCAATTTGCTAAGCTCTGCTGAATGGATGCCCTGAGCAGTCCATGTCATCTTCCCTTTGCATTTCTCTTTAATGATGGCATCTGCTGTTCAGCCTTGTATTTTAGATATGTGTCAATATTTAGAGGAACAGGAAATGTGGAAGAGAAGGGAAAGATCTTTTAGATGGTTGTTCAGTATTATAGAAGGATTGCATTTCCCCCTTGAGTAGATCAAGTTCAAGGGGATACTGAACAGCCAATGGTGTAATGGTTGGTGGTGGTCTATGGATCTGAATTATGATGTGTGTGGTGAAAATGATTAGAGTGGAATGGCTGATATAGGTGTGGATTGTGTGGTTGAAGTTTGGTGGTGTGGTGTGTGATGTATGAATGTTTTCATCCTGTACAACAAAGGTTGATTTCCTCTTCCTTTTGTACAAGATTTTTGGTGATGGTGGTGTGGAAGCAGTGGTTGTGGTTAACATCTGTTGGCACCTTAGTAGGACCAGCAGATGTTTGGGATTTGGGTGGTGATGTGGTTGTAGGTTCAGATGTAGGTTTGGTGGTTGTAGGTTCAGATGTGTTGTAGGTTCAGGTGTTGTGTTTTATCAGTGGTTTGGGTAGCAGTAGTGGTTTTGTCATCAGTGGTTTTATCACAGTTTTTTTCAGTTTGGATGGTGTTGTCTGACATGTTTGGCAGGCATTTTCTTCCTTTTAGAGGAACCCACATCTTCAACTTCCTACTGTTGTTCCCTTTTCTGTTTTACCAACAACTCTGCCTTGACTTCCAAAGTGTCAGCCCTTTTTTGCTTATCTTCAGCACTTTTTCAGCTTCTTCATTTCCAGAGTTGTCCACTTCTTTAGCTTTGCTGGTTTGTTGTTGTGTGTGCTGTTTGTTGTTGTGGTGCTGTTTGAGTAGACCCGGTTTGTTGGCAGACTTTGATTTACCTTTTTGTGAAGGTGGACAGCCAAAGGGATCTAGCTTTGGCAATCTATCTCTGCCACTCTCCCCCTTTTTGGCATCATCAGCTTTGAATGCATCATCATCTTCATCCCTGAGAATGGTGGTAGGGGTAGAGCCAGTGGTCTTCAGCAGGTGGTCTTTAATGGCCTGAATATCTGCATGGGTATCTTTGTACCTACCATCTACCATGTTTCTGATTTCAGCCATGTAGGTTTCATGAGTCTGATCTGCTAGTTTTCTGTGAGCTATGATGATGGGGGAAACTGATTTCCATAGCTCACTAGCAATATCAGATGTGGATGGTTGACTCTTGAGAGAGTAGCCAAGGATTCCAATATAAACTTGACATCTGATTTGATATCAGTAACAGAGGTTTCAATGGTTTGGACTCTGGCCGTCAATTCTTGGTATTTTAAATCATCACCTAAGTTAATAGGATCATCTGAATTCCTACCAGTGGTAGTTTTAACTGATTCAGTCTTAGGAGGTGAATCCAAAGGATGAGAACAGATGCCCCTTTTTCTTGGTTCTGAGGACTTCCAACTGATTTTGGGGACACTATAGTGGCCTCATCGGTTGTTGCCTTCAAGGGAGTCTTAGTTATGTAACCACTGTCCAGGGTGTGAGACAATGGTCTCTACATC